>JARQOD010004817.1:0-52148 GCA_033576555.1 Oophaga sylvatica
CCCATTCAATCTATTTTCCAAAACACTCAGCACATCACTCTCCAAACCTTCATCCCTCCATTTCACTGCATACAAATCATCATAAAACTTTGCCACTTCCTCACATAAGTCCGCACCACTCACTTCATTTCCATCGACTCCATTTAAAACACTCATGCTCTGTCTTTTTCCAAAAACTTTCTTGAAAAAAAATTGCGAACACTTCTCATTCTTTTCCAAGTTCTCTATTTTAGCCCTATACACAATACTCCTCCCTCTCTCTCTCAAAAACTCGTTCACTTCTTTTTTCACTCTCAACAAATATTCACTCACATCCATCCCGCCCTCTCTTAGCTTATATAACACACTCAATCTTGCATTCAACCCAGCAAACCTTTCTCTCTTAGCAGCTGCACACTTGTAACCAAGTTTTTTAAAAAAAACCTTGGTTTTCCATTTAACCCAATCCCACCATTCACACACATTACTGAATTCACTTCTGCTCTCACACCACTCCTTATAATGTCTCTCATACTCCTCTCTCACCTCCACCCCATCCAGTAAACTCACATTCAGCTTCCATATACCTTTCCCAGTTACCTCCTCAGTATGCACATCCACTTCACACTTCATACACACATGATCTGAAAACGGCACACTCTCCTGTGCATAACTAACAGCAATCAGGTTTTTTGAAACAAAACAATAGTCCAGTCTAGACGCCACCCTCCCACTCTCAGAAAAAAATGTATTTAACAATGGAGTTACTTTACACTCCCTCTGCATATCCCTCAAACCAAAATCACTCACCATGTCCATTAACTCTTTCCTTGACACATCCACATTCACCTTTCCCACATCAACATTCATATCACCCACAATCACAACAGGCACTCTACCTGGAATAAAAACTTAATTTTTTCAAATAAAACTTTACGCTCCTGTTTTTTCACAGGAGCATACACATTAATAACACTAAAACGAATATTTCTAAACTCAAAATTTGCTAACACGCATCTCCCAACCTCAATCACCATATAGTCACACAAACTCACATTACGCCCCTTCACCAAAAAACCAACACCGTCATTTCTATTACATGCACTCCCTGACCACACAGACGCACCATGAGGCCATTCACTCCCCTTCACACCATCCACAATCCCACACTCCTGTAAACAAAAAATTTCCGCATTTTGCGCTGCAAAAAACTCAAAAATGGCCACACGCCGCAACTTATTTTTAAAAACCCTCACATTTTGAGATATAATTCTAACACCCATACTAAACACAAACCAAAAGGCTTAAAAAAACACTTGTCCAAAAAAGCCAAAAAAGGAAAAAAAATACAAAAACAACCTACAGATATAACTTGACACACATTACATAAAACACACAAAAAAAAACAGATAGCCATTGCTTAAAGAGCAAAGCTATGTACACAAAAAAACCCTACCTGGCTACTGGAAAAGTAAAACGTACTTAACCAGTACCGCCAGTGTCCTCCTCCACCATTTGTGCCGAGCAGCCTTCCGAGCCGCTGGCCTCCATATACTCCTCCACCCGTGCCTTTTTCTGCCCAGTCTTCCTCTGGGCCATTCCTTCTTCCACCACCTCAATGTCTCTGTTTTCCCCACCACCCTCCCTGTGACACTTTAACCCTCCTGAGTCCTCTTCCGAGGAGAAGGCACCAATATTTCTCGGATCAGACTCATGAACTAAAACCTCAGCCTCCTCCTCTGCCACAGATATATCGAAATCCATCAGGCATTCTGACCATGATTCAGCAACTGGGACTTCTTTTTTAACTTCTTTTTTAGGCCATGAACGCTCCTCTCGCCTTATGGCCTTCCAAAATTCCTTGTCCTCCTTTTCCTCCTGTTGCTTCTCCTTCCTTCTCTCAGCCTCCTTGTCCTCCTGCCGCTTCTCCCTCCGTCTCTCGGCAGGAGTGGGTGGCGCCCTCACAACGCTTTGCAGCGCGGCGACTTCGCCTTCCCTCCGCTTCTTCTCCTCCTCCCGCCTCTTAACCTCCTCCTCTCTCTTCCTTTCTTCCTCCCGCCTCCGCTCCTCCTCACGTCTCTTTCTTTCCTCCTCCTCTCTAGTTGACCTCCTCGGCACACCAAACGGGCAGTCTCTATACAGGTGCTCTGAACTGCCACACCTGTCACATTCACGAGGCATCGGACACCTAGCCGCCACATGACCCTCTTGCTTGCAATTACGGCAAACCAACTCCTTGCTACACATGTTTAGCAGGTGCCCGAACTGAAAGCACCTCCTGCAGTATAGTGGCTGCCCTGGGTATGACAGGAAGCCCCTATGACCCGCCACTGAAAAGTTCGCTGGTGGGTGGGTGAAACCTCCCAAACAACCTGGGTCCTTCTTCAATTTCACCCGAAACACATACTTGCAGTTGAAAATGCCCAAGACATTTTTCTGCTTCTCCCCTCCCTTCACGTATTCACAGTACCGCTCCAGGAACTGCTCCAGTAGTGCTACTTCTGTATAGGGGTTGTACACAGTCACAGTCACCACTTTTTCCATGAGCCCAAACAGGGCTCCACCCGCACTCCCTCCAGGCATGGATCACCTTCATTACTTCTGAGCCATTCAAAGACGGTCAAACAGCATCCCTCATTCACAAAGGTTACATCATATGTACCTTGACTCCGGAATTCATTGACGCTGTAGATATCCTGACGATGGGCTCCAGCCTTTCCCTCCAACAGGTCACGAACGACGTACACCAGGTTGTTTTTCTCACCACCTTCCACCACCACACGGATCGTATTCTTAATGAACATCCTCAGTCCAGACTGCCGGTACGGATACCGCAGTAGAAAATCAGCAGCACGCTGCCAGCAAAGCCCCTGGATCACTCCAGGAAAACTCGCACCCTCTGACCGCGACACACGATCGCAGCCAAAAGGCCGAGATCACACTGGCGCATAGCATACAATGGTTGATATTAGCGCATGGCGGCCCAGCCATGCTACCCTTTTATAGCAACAGCTACAGGACCTTCCAGGAACAAGGACCAATGAGAAACTGTTACAAACACATGTAGCTACATGACCTTCCTGGCGGACCAATAGGAGCCGCTGCAGCACCTGAACATGTGACCCCTGATCTCCAATGAGAGATCTCACTCTGGGCATGCTCAGAAGGGAAAACGCAGGACTTTGTCCCAAAGACGTCTGCTCCAGCACTGGCTATAATAGCAGATCCAGGAAAGGCAGCAGCAAGTCACTGCACAGTAGTGGAGTGGGCAAGACGCCTGGACCGACATCTCTGCTGAGCAGGCTCCACTGCGGCCGGAGATGAATGGGAGACCGCAGCGGGACGGGTTCGAGACTCCCCTTGTGCAGCAGCGGGAAATCGAACCATAACACATCACTTATTGAACTAGGTACATCTTATCAGCAGAGTGCGTCTCTGTGCATCTTGCTAGAAATAAGGGACTAGAATACATTTCTGCTGTAAGTTATGCCATCAAACGTTTGAAGAATTTGCCTTGCGAGCCCCACCATATCCTATCCTGCCCACATTGGAAGATCTGGCCCGGACTGGCTTAAAAATTCCAAATTTCGAGTTGAGCAAAATTTGTGACTTAACAAAGTGTTTTACTTCTGAAATCTGGTTAAACATTTTGAAGAATCTGGGCTTATTATGTCCTTAAGATTTACAAGCCTCACATACTGTAAAAGGAATCTGAGATATTGACACTGGCAAGAATCTGAAAGTAAATGGAAAATAAATGAAAACTGTGAAAAAGAAAAATGTAATTGTTCCAAATGGCAACCAATTAAAGTAAAACTTCTTTTCATAATGTGCTCTCTTAAGTGAAAACTGTGCTTTTATTGGTTACTTTGAGCAATAAAAAGAGTTTTCCTTTTAACCCCTTCCCGACCCATGACGCCTACGTTGGCGTCATGAAAACCTGTGCCATCCCGACCCATGACGCCAACGTAGGCGTCATGCTATAAATCATGTTTCTGCGGGCCGGGAGACCGGGGTCACTGAAAGGTCACCCGACCCGCAGTAACAGGACCCTTACTGCATCACCACAGGGGGTTGGCTTAACCCCCACGTGGCCACGATCGCTCTGATTGGCTGTTAAAAGTGAAACAGCCAATCAGAGCGATTTGTAATATTTCACCAATGAAACTGGTGAAATATTACAATCCAGCCATGGCCGATGCTGCAATAGAATCTGCCATGGCTGGACACAAAGATCTGACCCCCCCATACCAAGTCACGGCGGTGATCGGCCGCCGCCATCGAAAGATGGCAGCGATCGGTCACCGCCGTCACTGTCTGCTCCCCTGCTCCTCCGATCTGCTGCCCCACCTACCGATCCCCCCCCTCACCTTCCGACGCCCCATACTCACCTCTCCCGGTCCACCGATATCCCTGGATCAGTCCCGGCGGCTGCCCGGGATTCTTCATGGGCGCCGCCATCTTGGAAAATGGCGGGCGCATGCGCAGTGCGCCCGCCGGCCGGCGCATGCGCAGTGCGCCCTCCATTTTACAAAAATTTATTTTGATCACTGTGATAAACTGTCACAGTGATCAAAATAAAAAAAAAGCAAATGAACCCCCCCTGTCATAGATAGGGACAAATAATAAAATAAAGAATTTTTTTTTTTTTTCCTAGCGGATTTTGCTGCTGATCCGCAGCTGATTTCGCTGCGGATCCGCGGCGGATATCGCGGCTGATCCGCAGCGGATTTCGCGGCTGATCCACGGCGGATTTCGCTGCTGATCCGCGGCGGATTTCGCTGCTGATCCGCGGCGGATCTGGCTGCGGTTCCGCGGCGGATTTCGCTGCTGATCCGCGGCTGATTTCGCTGCGGATCCGCGGCTGATTTCGCTGCGGATCCGCGGCTGATTTCGCTGCGGATCCGCGGCGGATTTGGCTGCTGATCCGCGGCGGATTTGGCTGCGGATCCCCGGCGGATTTTGCTGCGGATCCGCGGCGGATTTTGCTGCTGATCCGCGGTGGATTTTGCTGCTGATCCGCGACTGATTTTGCTGCGGATCCGCGGCTGATTATCTGCTGATTCTTCTGCGCTAGCGGGTATAGCATAACGCGATTGCGTTATGCTATACCGTTACCAGCCGGTCAACGCTACGTGTTGAACGGGCTGGTAAAACGCAATATGAACCCAGCCTTAGGATTAGAACTAGGGTTAGGGTTAGCATTAGGGTTAAGGTTAGAATTACGGTTAGGGTTGGAATTTGGGTTAGGGTTGGAATTAGGGTTAGGGTTGGAATTAGGGTTAGGCTTGTGGTTAGGTTTATGGTTAGAGTTGGGATTAGGGTTAGGGGTGTGTTGGGGTTAGGGTTATGATTAGGGTTTGTATTAGGGTTAGGTGTGTGTAGGGGTTAGGGTTGGGGTTAGGGGTGTGTTGGGGTTAGGGTTGGAGTTAGAATTGAGCGGTTCCCACTATTTAGGCACATCAGGGGGTCTCCATACGCGACATGGCGCCACCATTGATTCCTGCAAATTTTGCGTTCAAAAAGTCAAACAGTGCTCCCTTTATTCCAAGCCCCGACGTATGCCCAAACAGTGGTTTATCCCCACATATGGGGTATCAGCGTACTCGGAAAAAATTGTACAACAACTTTGGGGGTTCTAATCTCTCCTGTTAACATTGGGAAAAAAAATTGGGGACCAAAAAATTATTTTTGTGGAAAAAAAATGATTTTATATTTTCACGGCTCTGCGTTATAAACTTCTGTGAAGGACTTGGAGATTCAAAGTGCTTATTACACATCTATACGAGTTCCTTGGGGGATCTAGTTTCCAAAATGGGGTCACTTGTGGGGAGTTTCTACTGTTTAGGCACATCAGGGACTCTGCAAACGTAACATGACGCCCGAAGACCATTCCATCAAGTGGGCATTTCAAAACGTCACTACTTCCCATCCGAGCCCCGACGTGTGCCCATACAGTAGTTTTCTCCCACATATGGGATATCAGCATACTCAGGACAAATTGGACAACAACTTTTGGGGTCTAATTTCTCATGTTACCCTTGGGAAAATAAAAAATTGGGGACTAAAAGATCCTGATTGTGGAAAAAATATGATTTTTTTATTTTCATGCCCGGGCGTTATAAACTTCTGTGTAGCCCTTGGGGGTTCAAAGTGCTCACCACACATCTAGATAAGTTCTTTGGGGTATAGTTTCCAAAATGGGGTCACTTGTGGGGAGTTTCTACTATTTAGGCACATCAGGGGCTCTGCAAACGTAACAAGATGCCCGCAGACCATTCCATCAAGTCGGCATTTCAAAGCGTCACTACATCCCTTCCGAGCCCTGACGTGTGCCCAAACAGTGGTTCCCCCCCACATGTGAGGTACTAGCGTACTCAGGACAAACTAGACAACAACTTTTGGGGTCCAATTTCTCCTGTAACCATTGTGAAAATAAAAAATAATGGGCTAAAAAATCATTTTTTGAGAAAAAAAAATGATTTTTTATTTTCACGGCTCTGCGTTATAAACTTCTGTGAAGCACCTGGGGGTTCAAAGTGCTCACTATGTATCTAGATAAGTTCCTTAGGGCGTCTAGTTTCCAAAATGGGGTCACTTGTGGGGGAGCTCCAATGTTTAGGCACACAGGAACTCTCCAAATGCGACATGGCAACCGCTAAATATTCCAGCATATTTTCCATTCAAAAAGTCAAATGGCGCTCCTTCCCTTCTGAGCCCTGCCGTGCGCCCAAACAGTGGTTTATGACCACATATGAGGTATCTGTGTACTCAGGAGAAATTGCCCAACAAATTTTAGGATCCAATTTATACTGTTGCCCATGTGAAAATTAAAAAAACTGAGGCTAAAAGAAAATTTTTGTGAAAAAAAAGTACTTTATTTTATTTACGGATCAATTTGTGAAGCACCTGGGGGTTCAAAGTGCTCACTATGCATCTAGGTAAGTTCCTTAGGGGTCTAGTTTCCAAAATGGTGTAACTTGTGGGGGAGCTCCAATGTTTAGGCACACAGGAACTCTCCAAATGCGACATGGCAACCGCTAAATATTCCAGCATATTTTCTATTCAAAAAGTCAAATGGCGCTCCTTCCCTTCTGAGCCCTGCCGTGCACCCAAACAGTGGTTTATGACCACATATGAGGTATCTGTGTACTCAGAAGAAATTGCCCAACAAATTTTAGGATCCAATTTATACTGTTGCCCCTGTGAAAATGAAAAAAACTGAGGCTAAAAGAAAATTTTTGTGAAAAAAAAGTACTTTCTTTTTTTTACAGATCAATTTGTGAAGCACCTGGGGGTTCAAAGTGCTCACTATGCATCTAGATAAGTTCCTTAGGGGGTCTAGTTTCCAAAATGGGGTCACTTGTGGGGGAGCTCCAATGTTTAGGCACACAGGGACGCTCCAAATGCGACATGGCAACCGCTAAATATTCCAGCATATTTTCCATTCAAAAAGTCAAATGGCGCTCCTTCCCTTCTGAGCCCTGCCGTGCGCCCAAACAGTGGTTTATGACCACATATGAGGTATCTGTGTACTCAGGAGAAATTGCCCAACAAATTTTAGGATCCAATTTATACTGTTGCCCATGTGAAAATGAAAAAAACTGAGGCTAAAAGAAAATTTTTGTGAAAAAAAAGTACTTTCTTTTTTTTACGGATCAATTTGTGAAGCACCTGGGGTTCAAAATGCTCACTATGCATCTAGATAAGTTCCTTAGGGGGTCTAGTTTCCAAAATGGGGTCACTTGTGGGGGAGCTCCAATGTTTAGGCACACAGGGACGCTCCAAATGCGACATGGCAACCGCTAAATATTCCAGCATATTTTCCATTCAAAAAGTCAAATGGCGCTCCTTCCCTTCTGAGCCCTGCCGTGCGCCCAAACAGTGTTTTATGACCACATATGAGGTATCTGTGTACTCAGGAGAAATTGCCCAACAAATTTTAGGATCCAATTTATACTGTTGCCCATGTGAAAATGAAAAAAACTGTGGCTAAAAGAAAATTTTTGTGAAAAAAAAGTACTTTCTTTTTTTACGGATCAATTTGTGAAGCACCTGGGGGTTCAAAGTGCTCACTATGCATCTAGATAAGTTCCTTAGGGGGTCTAGTTTCCAAAATGGGGTCACTTGTGGGGGAGCTCCAATGTTTAGGCACACAGGGACTCTCCAAATGTGACATGGCAACCGCTAAATATTCCAGCATATTTTCCATTCAAAAAGTCAAATGGCGCTCCTTCCCATCTGAGCCCTGCTGTGCGCCCATACAGTGGTTTATGACCACATATGAGGTATCTGTGTACTCAGGAGAAATTGCCCTACAAATTTTATGATCCATTTTATCCTGATGCCCATGTAAAAATGAAAAAATTGATGCTAAAATAAATTTTTGTTGGAAAAATTAAAATGTCCATATTTTCCTTCCACGTTGCTTTAGTTCCTGTGAAGCACCTGAAGGGTTAATAATCTTCTTGAATGTAGTTTTGAGTAGCTTGAGGGTGCAGTTTTTATAAAGGTGTCACTTTTGGGTATTTTCTGCCATATAGACCCCTCAAAGTGACTTCAAATGTGAGGTGGTCCCTAAAAAAAATGGTTTTGTAAATTTTGCTGTAAAAATGAGAAATCGCTGGTCAACTTTTAACCCTTATAACTTCCTAACAAAAAAAAATGTTGTTCCCAAAATTGTGCTGATGTAAAGTAGACATGTTGGACATGTTATTTATTAACTATTTTGTGCCACATAACTCTCTGGTTTAACAGAATAAAAATTAAAAATTTGAAAATTACAAAATTTTCAAAATTTTCGCCAAATTTCCATTTTTTTCACAAATAAACGCAAAAATTATCGACCTAAATTTACCACTAACATGAAGCCCAATATGTCACGAAAAAACAATCTCAGAATCGCTAGGATCCGTTGAAGCGTTCCTGAGTTATTACCTCATAAAGGGACACTGGTCAGAACTGCAAAAAATGGCAAGGTCTTTAAGGTCAAAATAGGCTGGGTCATGAAGGGGTTAAACAATTTCTATATCTTCCCCATGGTGTATTGAAAAGTTTCATTAATATATATATATTTACAATGATTAACACAACCATTCAGTTCAACATAAACATGTTGCATTAGATGGGAAATTCCCTCCTTTTGAATTACTGTGTTGCTCAATCCTGGGTATGCCTCTTCTTTCAACTAAAATTGCTACCAGATGGACAGACTATGTTGTACACAGTGCACAACGTTAGTCTGGGACACTACCCCTGTTACCAGTACTGTCCAATGGAAACAAGGCTTATTCTCAAACTACCAAATCACATTGTGAACAATTTAGTCCAGAAGACAACCCACTGCTCTTAGATGGGTCATCCAAGTACAGGTGTAGTTTCTCAGAAAATGCCACAAACTGGTGATTTGTAAATCTAAAACTGGGAAGCAGACCACACAATAGGGGATTTCCATTGGAGGAAGAGTAGGAGAGTGCTGGTTATGCTCACCTGATGGAGTTGTGACAGGTATAACTACTATGTAGGTATGAAGAAAAATAGCGTCTGGTGCCATGTGGCTGGTGGATAAATCCTACAGGAGTTATTGAATCCAATTGGATGAACTCTGCTCTGCTGGAGTAAATAATTTCTTCAGAAATGATGATGATGAGAAGGCTTTTTATTCAACAACCATAAACAATGTGATTAGAATAGCCTGAAAGGCTAGAAGCCAACTTAGGTGAAAGAAAAGAGCACTATAGAGAGTGATTAGTGGCACAATAACTCAAAAAGAGGGCATCAGGTACAGTTAATATGCATTTCTCAGCTAGTGTAAAATGTTCATGTTAGTATGGCATTTTCTTAACTATTTACAGTTTATGCCTAAACTCGTAAACCTCCAACAGAGAAAAGTGTTTAGGTTCAATTTTACCTGTGGCAAAACACTTTTGTATGCCCGGTCATAGCATGATGGATATGAAATTACTTGTATTAAAATCTAACTTCAAATGTGAGAAAGATAGAAAGGTTTGGGAATATAAACTTATGATGACCTTTGACACTCTTAGTGCTGGAATGAATATATCACACGGATTCATGTCTTTCTACATCAATTAAGGAATCTGCTTCTCTGACCTTCTAGGGGCATCAAAACACAATAGCAGACTCCAATCAGAGGGTAATAAAACCTTCACTCCTTATCTATGAACTGTTCCAATATTTATGTTCATCCCTCTGCCATAATGACAGTTCTGCTTCACGTCACTTGTCTTACCTATTGCATTATTCCTGTGTCCTGTTGTGTATAAATATGTGATTCTTCAGATTTTGTATTAGTCTTCGCCTGATGAAGAGACCTAAGTAGTCTCGAAAGCTTGCAATTTACCATCTTTTCAGTTAGCCATTAAAAGGTATCAACCACTGAGGACTCTCAAGTCCAAATATTTTTCTATCTACTGGCTAACACGGTACAAAGATACACATCTTTCCTAGGTTCAATTGGAAACTCACAATACTATATACAACTCTATTCTGTCTTGCTGAAGTCCAATAAATAGAAACAGCTCTGTCTACTTGTAGCAATTGCTCCATTATCGATAGACTACTAAATATGATACGGATTAGAATAAAACGAAGCATAGGTTTTTTCAAAGTTAAAATGTTAATGTATCATCATTCTAATAGAGAAGCATGTGTAACGTGACGGCAGCTTAATTTGTACACTGCAAAGCAATTGTGTTTTGGGTAAAAAATCATTAAGTGAATTTTTGCTTTAAGATAAGGTCTGACAGTTCAGATATATATCTCAAACCTTTAGGTCACAATTACTTTTATCACCTCATGTATCATTATTTGATAAGAGACCATGTAATAAATCATATAAAAATGAATAACGCCAGTCTTGTATAGTTACTGAGACGTATATGCAGTGTAGCATATAGAGATGCTTTCTAGAATTCTGAATAAACAAACTAAATAATTCTTTGTATTGCAAGAAAATATTGGAAGATTCCATAAGAGTAACAAATGAAAATTAACTTCTGATTGTTTGCAGCATTTCTTTCTATAAAGTCTTTTTTTTAAGTAAAAAAATATTGAAGCAAAGTACATTATTTAGGCAGACCATGGTGAATGGCGAAGCAAGTAGTTTCTAAAAGGGGCTGTCCACTACTGGACAACTCTAGTTTAATATACATGCATGACCCCATATAAAATAAAAACAGTGCTTACTCATCTATTGTAGTGGGGCTGTTCCACCATTCCAGGGATGTTGGTGCTGCTGTTCCTGTAGAGTGACTGGACATTGTTGTGTAAGGTGTAACATTTCTCCTTATGGAGAGTGTTAAACCTGACCTGCCAGGGTAAAGTGGCTTAGAGACCTTGCTAATATAAATATGCAAATTGTCTCTTCAAAAATGAAAAGGACTTGCACTCTAGTGCCACCTATTGGAAGTAGCAATCCTAAAAGTCAATATCAACCACATAGAATAAAAACCAAACCAGAATCTTAATTTGGAGACACCTCTTTTTATGGTGTTGTACCTCCTCAGTGCAAAGCATGAGATTAGATTTGGCTGTATGAAAGGTATGTGACTTGGGTCTGAGGCTTGATCAAGGTTAGATATTAACTTTTAGGATTTCTACTTCCAATATTTCATTTCCCAGAGAAGCATTCCACAGCTTAAAAGCCTCATTACCTTGGTATCTCAGGCATGTCACTCTCCACAAGGAGAAACATTACCCCTTAGAAACCTAGTCAGAGGTCTCTTACCTAGCTAAATCAGCTCTTAAAGGGAATCTGTCACCCTAAATTGGCGGGATATTTAAATGATGGCAGTCAGGTCAGATGGGCGGTGTTTTGGGTACTTGCCTTAACATGTTGTTCGCCGCTGTCTCCATTATTTCTGGGAATTGTAGTCGTTGCCCTCCATATAACGCACCCGCGCATTGCAATCTTGAATTGCGCATGCGCAGTATGCTTTGCCCGCAGATTGCAATGCGCAGGCGCGTTATATGGAGGGCAACGACTACAATTCCCAGAAATAATGGAGCAACCTCAAAACACATGTCTGCAAATTGAAATTCTGGTTTGGATTTTATCCTAAATCATATGACAAGGCTCATTAAAGGGTTGAAATTGACTTTTAGTTTTGCTACTTCCAATATGTGGTACTAGAGTTCAAATCATCTTCTTCTCTGAAGAGACGATTTCCATATGTGACATTTTTATGTCATGTGCTGGCTGCAGCCAATGAGTGGCCACTCTTCAGCTTCAGCCTTCACTATTTCAACAGAGTAGTTGTCCGGTCTGATGGCTATTGATGATCTGCGGTTGGAATGTGAAAAAACAATGTCACGTCACTCAATATGAACAGAGACGTTGACATTGCTGGAATGCCGATACTTTAGGAGGCGAATATATAGCGTTTTATTTTAAGTGGGGTCCTGAATTGATTAAACTGGGGTTGTACAGTAGGCGCCAACCCATTTAATTGGGTTCCTAAAAAAACAATTTTATAGTAACACTTTCTGCTTCTGAATTTTAAACAGCTACTTCATTTGGGGATTCAGGAATATTAGAAAGTTTTCATTTTGGCTGGTAAAAATCTTCTAGGCCCAGTCATGTACATAAAAATAGCTGTTAGATAAACACTAGTTTGACTAAAAGCTATTTTTTCTGCCAAGTATGTAGCTATATTTTAATTGGGAGAAACTAATAAGTCACTGCCATACCCTTTTGGTAGTGACTAATATTCCATGAATATTCACATTAGTTCATCTTTTCATCAACAGCATTGGGGTACAGAACAAAATAGCACTGATTAATCCTCACAACAACTGGCAGGTATGGACAGAGTTGAAAAATGGTCATTTATGTCTAAGTATTATTGTTCAAGTTTAAAGTACAGTTATTAAGTTTCTAGAAATTAAAACTGACGATTCATTGTCTTATGTATTTTAATGAAAATCTTAAAATTAAGCAAGGTAAATTATTTGCACCTTTTTTAATATACACATAACATCTAAATTCTAATCAAAAGACTAGCTGAAGTTATAATTATTTAGTGTGTTTCCTTGCATACTAATATTAATTGTACGATGGAATAAATTACAGTCTCATTCCATCGACTATTTTTTTTTTAATAAAAAATGGTTTATGTGGCAAAAGCTACTGATTAAACAAAATTATACAACACAATAAGAAAGGAAAAAGTGAATCTTATGGGAAAGTAAATACATTTCATTACTCTAATGCATGAAATTAAGGAAAAATGTTGATGATACACCAGAATGCTCTATTAATGGTATTAATTATTCAACAGTGATTCTGACAAAATTGAAATTCGTCAGTTCGCTCAAATTTGGTCAGGAAATTCGATTTACATCAGTGTTTCAAATGTTCTTTATTTTGGTTGGGCTCTCTCTCCAGATGATAATAAACATAGGATGAATTAATCAATACTCACCTTTCCAGCCATCACATTTCCCCTTCCTGGTACATATTATATTCAGTGGCCAACCCCTTTAACCTCCCGAAAACTAGGACAAATTTGACATAAAAAATAGAAAAATTTTAGTCATTTTTTGGGGCCTTTTTTTTCTCAAAGCAAATGTCTGAGACTTTGATTTTCATGGAAAGCTAGAATCAGTGTTTACAGTGTATACAGCATACAAACTTATTCACTAATGGTTAAGAAAAAAGTGATTTGTGAACTAGCTGCCAATGTGTTATAATAAGTAATATCATCCTGTTTGGTCCTCCAGCTCTTTACATTTTAATGCATTTTGAATTCAGTTTGAAGCAGCATTCCAAAACATCAAAAGAAGTTTCCAGTTTCATGTTTTCCATATTTTTATTTACTGTTGTACGTGGTTCTGTAGTAAAATCTGCAACCTTATTATGCCACTTACATTGCAGGCAATATTTCATATATATTTTATTCATATCACTGCCACAAGTTTATAAAGTACCAAAAAAGAAACAATTTAAATCCCTGCTTCTTTCTAATCAGCAGTCACTGGCTGTAGTGAAAATGGAGAAGGAAATAGTGGAATATATTTATTTATTCGCTCAACTATACAGTTCAATTAAATTAACTTCTCCAAGTTTCTGTTGACTATGAGCAATTTGGAAGTTTTAAATTGGAAATATTTAAAGGTAAATAACAAATAGATGTATGTACATAGTATAAACGTAAATTGGCCATACCTATTAGAGTAATGTCAGATGTTGATGTTTTCATTGGGAGCTGTAGACAATCTAATTGTACATGCCATGCGTCATTCTATAGCCAAGTCATTACTTGCAGTGGTCACATGCCTCGATGGCCAGAGCAGAAAATACAGATTAGTCCTGTAAATCCTGTTTCAGTTATATGGACATGAGGCCCCTGCAGCCATTCATGCTACATGTAGAGACAAACAGCACTCTACAATCCTAGTAACTTTAAGCCTATATTAAAGGGGTTTTTCATTTTCAGAAAACCTCTGTCTCCAGGCGCAGTTCCTAAAAAAGATAAATTGTGCTGTACTGACCCTCTCTTCTTTGGCTCTCTAACACACTCTGTGAGTGCGATAAAACCTTCAATTTTATTTTAGGAACATACTGCAAGTATAGACAAAATGAGTCAGCAAAACCAATGAATTTCGACCAGTGGCTCCCTCTCCGGTTGCCTGTTAAGGGTATGCCACACTAAGAGAGATCGCTAGCGAGATCGCTAACGAGATCGCATATGCGTCACCATTTATGACGCAGTAGCGATCTCGTTAGCGACTTAGCTGTGTGATTCCAAATACAACTCATAAGCGATCTGTGATTCCAAACACAACTCATCAGCGATCTGTATAACGACCTCTGCGGTCGTTGGGAAAATCTAGTCCCACCTGCGATGCTGGTGAAGTCGTTCATAAAGGGTGTCACACTCAGCGATTCAGGCTCACCAGGGGGACACTAACGACCAAAAAACGGCTCAGAACGTTCATGAGCGATCAACGACATCTCAGAAGGGGCCACATCGCTGCTACATGTCACACACAGCTAAGTCGCTAACGAGATTGCTACTGCGTCATAAATAGAGTTGAGCGATACTTTCCGATATCCAAAAGTATCGGAATCGGAATGGTATCGCCGATACCCAAAAAATATCGGCGATACCCGATACCGATACCGGAAGTCCAATGTAAGTCTATGGGAACAAAATATCGAAATAAAAAAAAAAACATTCTTGCCTTGTAGGTTAATTGTACATGAAGGAAAACAACAAAGAGTAATGTAGAATATATTGGGGGGGTTGAGGAGACATTAAAGACATAGATGTTTAACCCAATCCAATGGAATAGCATTAATTTTTTTTTTTAGGAAATACGTTCGGATTGACGAAGAAATTGACAATGTTGTTAACCTTTTTTCTATTTTGGCAAATATGTATGTTTCACAACTTCCATGCTCTTCACCTTTTTAACTTTTGCCACACTTTCTCCTTCATAATCTTCAGCAGCATCATCTTTGTCATCAAATTATTCTTCATCTTCACCTTCTTTATCTTCTTCTAAAACTTCTTGCTTTTCATCTTTTTGTTAACATTACTCATATTGTTCTTTTTAAACTATTATTCTTCTTCATATTATAGTCCTTCATCTTCTTCATCATATTCTTATTTGTGACAGAGATTCCTGTACTTGTAATCTGTAAAAGTATGATTTTTTCATCGTTCCGTTCTTGCTGCCACAAAAGATTTAAATTACAACAGTATTTGTCCGTGTTCAGTTTAGCCTGCAGCATCAGGCATTTACCAGGGGCACCACGAGGAGAACGGACTCACCCCCATACACTGCTTAGTCTTCTTCTGCTTATAATTTAGAGCATATATTTTGCTCTTCATTTTGGTCTTATACTTCATGTTCTTCTGCTTTTAGATCTTCTGCTTATTGTTCTTGTGTCTCTTGTTCTGTATCTTGTATTTGTAGCACAACCTTGTACCAGCTGATGTTACTGGGACACGGTTACTAAGCAGGAGGTACCTGTGCTCCAAAGCACTACCAAGGACTAGCAGACGTTGCTGGAACTCGGATACCGAGATGGAGGCACCTAGGCCAAAGGCACTGCGGAGAACCAGTTGACGGTACTGGAACCCGGACGGGTAGCAGAAGGTACAAGAGCCAATGCAAGTAACGAGGACCAGCTGACTGTGCTGGAACCCGGAGGGGCAGCAAAAGGAAAAGAGCCAATGGCACAACCGAGGACCAGCTGACGTTACTGGGACACGGTTACTAAGCAGGAGGTACCTGTGCTCCAAAGCACTACCAAGGACCAGCAGACGTTGCTGGAACTCGGATACCGAGATGGAGGCACCTAGGCCAAAGGCACTGCGGAGAACCAGTTGACGGTACTGGAACCCGGACGGGTAGCAGAAGGTACCCATGGAAATTTAAGTTGACAGGCCGCGAGCCGGCCGCAGTTACCGAATCCCACAGTACTACAGTGGGTGATTGTCCTATTGTCACAACGGAAACAGCCTTTATTTGCATATCCCGCAGCACACATAGGAAGCACCTAAACTCCAGGCACCATAGAGTCGGGTAACCCGACCGCAACACGACAGGACAACCTATTGGAGGCTAAGTGACGTTTACACTGACAGGAAACAGATGGCGTGCTGTATCCAGTCTGGGCAGGAGTGAGTACCCGTGCCAATGACACTTCCGAGCAACAACTGTCGGTGTTGGAGCCCAGGGATGAGAAGAGAACCGGTTGGAGGCAGCAGGACTTTTTGCCGTTCACACAGCAGGGGAACAGCTGACATTACTGAACCCCAGTAACACAGGAGCAAGTGTTGACTGTGCTAACAGCACTTCCAGGCAGCAACTGGCGGTGTTGGAGCCCAGGGATGAGAAGACAACAGGGTGGAGGCAGCAGGACTTTTTGCCGTTCACACAGCAGGGGAACAGCTGACATTACTGAACCCCAGTAACACAGGAGCAAGTGTTGACTGTGCTAACAGCACTTACAGGCAACAACTGGCGGTGTTGGAGCCCAGGGATGAGAAGACAACAGGGTGGAGGCAGCAGGACTTTTTGCCGTTCACACAGCAGAGGAACAGCTGACATTACTGAACCCCAGTAACACAGGAGCAAGTGTTAACTGTGCTAACAGCACTTCCAGGCAACAACTGGCGGTGTTGGAGCCCAGGGATGAGAAGACAACAGGGTGGAGGCAGCAGGACTTTTTGCCGTTCACACAGCAGGGGAACAGCTGACATTACTGAACCCCAGTAACACAGGAGCAAGTGTTGACTGTGCTAACAGCACTTCCAGGCAACAACTGGCGGTGTTGGAGCCCAGGGATGAGAAGACAACAGGGTGGAGGCAGCAGGACTTTTTGACGTACACACAGCAGGGGAACAGTTGACATTACTGAACCCCAGTAACACAGGAGCAAGTGTTGACTGTTCTAACAGCACTTCCGAGCAACAACTGGCGGTGTTGGAGCCCAGGGATGAGAATAGAACAGGGTGGAGGCAGCAGGACTTTTTGACGTACACACAGCAGGGGAACAGCTGACATTACTGAACCCCAGTAACACAGGAGCAAGTGTTGACTGTGCTAACAGCACTTACAGGCAACAACTGGCGGTGTTGGAGCCCAGGGTCAAGGAGGATGTTTAAATACTAGATCAAGTAATTTCCTTGTTACCTGTCAATTTTAAATGTCTATACTTCAAACAAGAGAAAGATAACCTTTACTACCATAAGATGATGATTTCATTTAAACTAATATCTAGATAAATAAAGAATTGACAAACATAAACACATACATTAACATGTTGAACAGCAATGCAAACCACAAAATAAATTAGTTAAGGAATCTGCTATACGGTTGTACATAAAAGCATACAAGTACATATCTGAATCCATTAATGTGGATAAGTAACAGTATGTACACCATTTTTATTGTATAGACAATGAATGTCTGACTTCAAAACATCATCAGCATTACAAGTTATCTGTGACATTACTAAAATGTTACATTTGCTGAATAATGTCACTAAACAGTTTATACAAAATTATACAATTTCCATCATGTAATACTCATAATATGTGGCAATAATAATTTTTATTAACAAACATAACCTTTAAAAAGTGCATAGTGCATAGTGAAAATTGCTATTTATGCCTGACTGTCGACTTGCAAGCATGACAACGGATAGATAAGGTATATATAGATGAGACTGCATAGCCACAGATGGTGAATGGCGATGTAATACTGTACCTCAATAAAGTGTAAATCACTACTACATAATTTTTTTATATAGCTTTATAAACAGGGTACGTGGATGTATGCTTGCGCCTTTGTTTTAACGCACAGACTGCCTTCCTGCTGAGACGCGTTGGGTAGTGAACAGTTGTGTGCAGTGTTCACTGTAGTCTGAGGTTTTCCTTTTTGGAGTGCAGATCACGCTCCAGTTAGTTCTTCAACCACTGCTGGTTGTAGTCTGCTGAGCGTGTGTCACTGGCACATCCTTGAAATTTTTCTCTAATTGTTGCTGATCCATTCTATTACAAATAAATAAAATCTATTAGTGTGACGCGCTTCCATCCGTATACAATACATTTGTTGCAAACACTATAGAAGTACACAAAGGGGCCTTTCACACCTACTGAACAGTTGTGTGCAGTGTTCACTGCAGTCTCTGCGAAATAACCACACTTAGGCCTTATAACTTTTCAGATTTTCTTTATCAATCTACCAAGATGAAGAAGGCAGGGAGTAAGGCACGTGGTCGTGGCCGTGGAGTTTCTTCAGGGAGAGGACGTGGGGATTCTGTGGCTGCTGCGGCCCCCAGTGACACAGCATCCACCAGTTTTCCCCGTGAGCGTTCCTTTATGCGCACTTTTGTAGGAGCTCGGAGTACCCCCCTGCTGCGGGAAGAACAAATTGAAGCCGTTGTTGGTTGGATGTCAGCCAATGCATCGACTTCAATTGCTTCCACCTCCTCTCAGGACCACAGCACTGTTGAGCAACCATCTGTCTCTTCACCGCCTGTCAAATTGCCCAGGCAGTCAGAGAGTTCTGTACAGGAGCCAGCTGAGTGTCTGCTTCTGTTCTCAGAATCTATTGGCTTGCAAACAGGGGCCCAGCCAAGCAGCATTCTGTAATGTGAAGAAGAGGGAGTATGCAGTGATGCGCAACAGCTGTGTCTCTCTGAATCTGAAGAGGCGGGTGAGACAGTGCCGATGGTCAGCACACCGCAGAACGCATCTGATGATGATGAGACTCAGGTGCCAGTTTCTGTTGAGCATGGTGCTGACCGGACCACCCAACAGCAGCAGGTGTTGGCAGAGGGTAGTGGAGATGATGAGGTCCAAGACCCAACATGGCGTGAGGAACAGGAAGGTGGTGGGAGCAGCTCAGGGGAATCCTAATAATAATAATATTAATTTATATAGCGCCATCATATTACGCATCGCTTTACAGTTTTGCAGTTTAAGAACACAAGTCATAAGTAACAACGTTAACAGTACAATAATTTAAGCTAAATAAGTCGCCCCTGCTCGTGACAGCTTACAATGTACAATGAGGTGGGGGAGATACAAAGTATAGGTGTTTATATACAATGGTGCATTTACAATGATGGTCCAGCCATCTTAAGGGACTGAGGGATGGAGATAGTGAATGGGCTAGAGACACACACACACATACACACTTACACAGAATACATAGAATGACTTTGATTAGTGAATGTGATAGGCCGCTCTGAACAAATGTGTTTTGAGGGAGCGCCTGAAACCATGCAAATTGTGGATAGTACTAATTTCTTGGGGTACAGCATTCCAGAGGATTGGCGTAGCGCGGGAGAAGTCTTGGAGTTGGGAGTGGGAGGTACATATTAGTGCAGAGGTTAGTCGAAAGTCGTTTGCAGAGCGCAGCAGTCGGTTAGGCCGATAGATAGAAATGAGGGAGGAGATGTAGGAGGGGTGCTGCACTGTGGATAGCTTTGTGGCTGAGAACCAGTACTTTGGTTGAAAGCTGGGAGAGGCCTAGAGAAGTGGTTAGTGATAGAAGGAAGATAGAGGAAGACATTGCCCCAACGGTACAAACAGGAGGGAGAGTTAGGCTGCAGACTCGGTTGCCTGTAGCCTCCAGTTTGGCACCTGTTCGGAGCAGTTGTCTTCCAAAAGTCAAAACGTGCGCTCCCAGGACTTGCACTGCGTGGTCCTTTTTTCACACACTTGCACATGATATTTGCTATGTCAAATGCAAGCTGTGTAATCAAAAATTAAAAATAGCTAAAAGTGTCAGTCACCTCAATACCACAAATATGTGGAAACATGTGCGGACAAAGCACGTAGTTGAGTTACAAAGACACACTGGAGATGTAGGCCAACCTACAGCAGCACCTACATCTTCAGGTTGTGTTGAAGCCTCTTCATCGAGCTCACACACAGCTGGTTCTGCTTCCTCACAGGATCGCCATGGAAGAACCTCGGCCACTGTTGTCCAGAGACAAAGTGTTATTCCACACACAGCAGCAAGTTCCCTGTCATCCTCACACTCCCAGGCCACAAAACAGCCATCGGTAGCACAGGCATGGGATAAAAGAAGGCCATACTCCGCAAACCATGCACGAGCACAGGCTCTGAATGCTGGCATTGCAAAACTCCTGTCCCTTGAAATGCTGTCATTCAGGCTGGTGGAGACAGACAGTTTCCGTAACTGAATATCATTGTCAGTCCCACAATACAATGTGCCAAGCCGATTTCATTTCAGCAGGCAAGCCGTCCCTGGTCTGCAAAAGCATGTTGAGGGAAAAATTAAACATGCGCTACTAAACGCCCTCAGTAGCAAGGTCCACCTGACCACCGATGCGTGGACCAGTACCCATTGTTATGATCTGCTACAACCAGTAAGGAAAGAAGGGAATTCTGTCCCTACAATACAACTAAGCTGAATCCCTACGATGTAACGGGGAACCTGATCCTGCGACCAGACCTGCTAAAGTCCTCATCTAGTGTGAACGAAGACCTATAGTTGCGAGGGAGGAATCCCTACAAGATCTAGGGACTGGGAGAAAAGGTGGACACCTCCTAACATAAATTGTAGCATGGATAATTAAACAGAAAAAAAAATACTTTGCGATCCTAACATCAAGCAAAACTGACTGATTAAGGCACCTAAGCACCCGGCTAGCTTAACAGTAGATAATACAATGAAGTCAAGCAAAGCCAGAAGGGCGGAGCCAGACTAAATAGGGAAAAAAGGTCATGTGACCAGCAAACTGAAACAAAACCTAACAAGAGGCTTCTAACACCCATGGCCAGGGACAATACCTTTCCCTCACTGCCCATTGGGTCAATGTTGTGTAGCCGGGTAATGATCTTGCGAGTGTCGCTGTACGTGTTCTGCCAACTCCAAGGATTGCAGTAATCAAGTCTGTACACATTGACTCCTCCTCCTACTCCAGTTCCTCAGAATCATCGCTGCAGGAGCCGTCCACATGGACCCGTGAACGTTTACCTGTTGCGACCGATATGAGCACAGCCGTGTCCAAATGTCAACAGGCCGTCCTGAAATTAATTTCCATGGGGAATCTTAGCCACACAGCGCAGGAGCTCTGTAATGCCATAAAGCAGGAGAGCGACGTGTGGTTTTTGGAAGCGAATCTACAGGCAGGCTTGGTAGTGTGTGACAATGGCCGAAATCTGGTGGCAGCTCTGGGCCTTGGCAACCTCACTCACATAGCATGTCTGTCATATGTGCTCAACTTGGTCGTGCAGAGTTTTTTGAGGGACTATCCGGATCTTGATGCACTGCTGCACAAGGTCCGCCTAGAGTGCGCTCACTTGCGACGTTCCAGCATGGCCAGATCGCTGATTGCAGCTCTGCAACGCAGATTTCGCCTTCATGAACATCGCATCATATGTGACGTACCCACCAGGTGGAATTCCTCGTTACATATGTTGGAGCGGTTGTGTGAGCAGCAGCCAACAGTAATGGAGTATCAGCTGCATCAGGCGCAATCAACTCGCAATTAGCGCAGTTCACACTTCACCACTACTGAGTGGGCCTCTATAATAATAATAATAATAATAATATTTTTTATTTATATAGCACCATAATATTCCGCAGTGCTTTACAGTTTAACAGTTTCAAAACAAAAGTCATAAGTAACAACGTTAACAATACAATAATTAAAGCTAAATCAGCCGCCCCTGCTGGTGAAAGCTTACAATCTACAATGAGGTGGGGGAGATACAAAGTACAGGTGTTTATATACAATGGTGTTTTTACAATGATGGTCCAGCCATTTTAAGGGAGTGAGGGATGCATGGAGATAGTGAATGGGCTACACACACAGACTTACACATAGAATGACTTTGATTAGTGAATGTGATAGGCCACTGTGAACAAATGTGTTTTGAGGGAGCGCCTGAAACCATCCAAATTGCGGATAGTCCTAATTTCTTGGGGTACAGCATTCCAGAGGATTGGCGCAGCGCTGGAGAAGTCTTGGAGTTGGGAGTGGGAGGTACGGATTAGTGCAGAGGTTAGTCGAAGGTCGTTTGCAGAGTGCAGCAGTCGGTTAGGCCGATAAATATAAATGAGGGAGGAGATGCAGGGGGGTGCTGCACTGTGGAGAGCTTTGTTGGTGAGAACCAGTAATTAGAATTGCATCCTATAATGAATGGGCAGCCAGTGTAATGAGTGGCGAAGGACTCTATGAAGGACATCTGCCACGTTTTGCGTGCGTTTGATGAGTCAACGCGGATGGCGAGTGCAGATGATGCACTAGTCAGCCTGACTGTCCCCCTTATCTGCCTGCTTCAAAAAACACTGCAAGCACTAAGGCATGAGGTTTTGGAAGAGGTGGAGGATGAGGAGTCACAAATTCCATCACCTTCTGGACAGTCAGCGCAACGTGGTTCCTCACAAAGGGCTGGAGGACTTTCAAAGTACCATGCTGTATCAACAATTGAACCTCCAGAGTCGCTGTCTATATTTTCATAACCATTCCAAACTTTTAATGTATTTACAAAGCACATAATGTACAGTTTTTGTCTATCCTTTTGTAATGCTATTGTGTTTCCATAAACTGATGTTACAGAATTATGATACAATGTTTTTAAATTTTGAGTTTTAAATTTTGTAAATTTTTATGTATTTGAAGGACTTTGTGAGGAGGATGAGGAGGAGTCAATGGAGGAGGAAGACATCGCTCCAGAGGGAGGTAGACAATGCTCTAGTCAGTATGTAGACCAAGGGTGGGGTGATGCAAAGCAGGCAGAGATGACGCCTCTTGCAGGGGACAACGTTTCTTGGCCAGTTGGGAGTCTGCAGCACATGGTTGATTTCATGCTGCAGTGCCTGAGAAACGACCGCCGCATCGAACACATTCACACCACGTCTGATTATTGGGTGTACACCCTCCTAGACCCTCGCTACCGGGACAACTTACAAAGCCTCAGCACACCGTTGAACCGGGAGCGTAAAATGCGGAAGTACCAAGACACACTGGTGCAATCCATAATGTTCTCCATTCCAGCCGAGAGCACTGCTGCTGCTACTGCTTTACAAAGCAGCTCTGTGCGTCGAGGCAGTGGAGACAGCTCTGCAACAAGAGGGAGCACAAGCAGCGCCTCTGCACAGGGCAAGAACAGTATGTTCCAAATGTGGCGAAGTTTTGTGGCAGCGCCACCAATGTCTACACCATCCGAGACGGCTCCAGTCAGCAGGAGGCAACATTTCCGTAAGATGGTGACAGACTACATGTCTTGCCCTCTCAGTGTACTCCCAGATGGCTCTTCCCCATTCAAGTTTTGTGTCTCTAAACTGGATACATGGCCAGAGCTTAGCCAGTATGCATTGGAGGTGCTGGCTTGCCCTGCTGCCAGTGTATTATCGGAGCGCGTCTTTACTGCTGCAGGTAGTGTACTAACAGACCGTTGCATGCGACTATCCTCCGATAATGTGGAACGGCTTACTTTTCTGAAAATGAACTAGGCATGGATCTCGCCTGAATTTGCCTGTCCGGTTTCAGATTAACTAACTGGTTGGCAACGTTTTCCATGTCTCCTGTTATGTTCATCTTTCTACCACCTGAGCTATACTCCCTGGGCTACAACACTGCCAGTTGCTGCTCAGAAGTGTCGTGTCCACAGACCAATACACAAGCTATAGTGATAGTGGGGTTCAGTAACGCCTGCTGTTCCCCTGCTGTGTGTCTGACAAAAATTAATGCTGCTAACTCCAAATTAAAGTTCAAATTAAAGTTCAAACATCTCATACTAGGCCTCAGGCTACACCCTCCTTGACCCTGGGCTCAGAAGTGTTGGATGCACAGATCAAAACAATCGATGATGTGTTTGTGGGGTTCAGTAACGCCTGCTGTTCCCCTGCTGTGTGTCCGGCAAAAATTACTGCTACCTAATGTGAGACAGTGAGAGTATGTGTGTTGAATGGGGTGTACATTTCACCTAGATACTTTGCTGACTGGTATAAGGGAAATGTATGGCTTTGTAAACCTAGTGGTAGAGAAAGGTCACTACACCTTACATTCAGTACACACTTGCAGCTCAGGCCTGAAACCACTCAACTGTTAATTAGGAGACCAGAAGTAGGTGTCTGCGAACACAGACAGAGAGCTCGCTTAGTCTGGACAAGGAGTCCAGGCACAAGAAGGAGTCTCCAGGAGTATGAGCTGTCTCAGTCTGGGTGCTCGATGTACCCTGGACACAGGAGTAGTCTCTGTGAGAATCCATGCGGATAGCTGCTGAATAGGAGGGGAGCTCTCTCAAGTCTGGACGTTGGATATGCCTTCAGACACAAGGAGGAGACTCTGTGAAACTCCATGCTGGTAAATGCTGAACATATGTGTTGTTTTGGGGACAGGCTGTTAGAGTCTGGTCCCGGATAGAGAGGGAAATCTATCTAAGTATAGTAAGTGGCTGGACAAGCCCAGGGCTTATGTTTATGATTTGGTTTTGTTTATGTTCTGTTTGCTGTGGACTTTAATAAAACTGGTTGCGGCCAGTTTTTACCAGAACTGCTGTCTGTGAATGAACTGTTTCCGTGCCACTCCGTCTACCCGGACGGCGATCCCAGAGCTATATCCCCTGAAAAGCTTACAATTGGTGCTGGAATGTGCGTGCAGCACAGTGGCTTAGAGACAGCAATAAAGGAGAGAAGTCTGTTGAAGCAGCAGCAGAGAAAAAAAAAGTGTGTCAGCAAAAAACGTCTGATTGGAGCAGTCTTAAAGAGACAGTAGCCCTAATAGACTTTGCAAAGAAAAAAAAAAAAAAAGTGTCTGCACAGCAAGGCTGAATTTTCTGTGGAAAAGACTGTGGAGTGTGTATGTCTTGAGTGAAGACTGCCGTTGTTGAGACAGAGAATTCTGACAGCATGGATGACAGCATGGAGGCGCTGTTTGAACAAATGGCGCAAGTTAATGTGCAACATAAGACTGCCGTGGTTGAGACAGATAAGTCCGGCAGTATGGAGGAGCTCGTTGAGTACCTGGTCCAGGCCCAGCGGAGCATGCAGCAGAGCATGGAGTGGCAGCGCCTGCAGCACCAGCAGCGCATGCAGCAGGCCCAGCAGCAATTCCTGCAGCAGCAGGAGAATAACCGGTTGTTTTTTGAGCAGGTTGCAGCACTACAAAAGACTTGCAGCGCATCGTCCCAAAGTAATGTTGCAAAGTCACCTGCATTGTCCGCTGTAAAGAAGGCGGTAAGACGGTCCCTGAAAAAGATGACACCTCGTGACGATGTGGAGGTATATCTCACTAGGTTTGAGGGACTGGCAGAGAAGGAGAATCTGCCCCTATCTGAATGGGCCATGATGGTCGCACCCTATCTGATTGGAGAACCCCAAAGGGCCTATGCTGACCTGAGCGAGCAGGACAGCCAAGACTATGCCAAGCTGAAAGCGGAGATTCTTACCCGGCTGGGTGTTACGGTGACAGCCCGTGCCAGGGGAGTTCATGACTGGAGATGCAGTTGGGAGTCTGCAGTCAGCAAACCTGATTATGGAGTTGAAAAGGTGATAGTGGACCGCTACACCCAAGCACGTCCTCCTGAGGTACAGCCAGAGGTCGGACAAGGAGACCACCAGGACGCCAATCGTCTGGTCAGCCTGATGGAGAGGGCCTTCGCCACCAAAGACTGCCTCCGTGACCAGCCGTCTGAGAGGTCGTCACTTCAGAGTTCCTGGACGCCGAACTCTCCCGGTAAGAACGTTCCAGCTGTTGGGGTCGTGTGGGTGGGAGAGTGTGATGGACAGTGTTGGAGATGTCGTGAAATTGCAGCCAACTGTCCAATAGAGGGGGAGCCTATGTGTTGTGATGTTGGCGGATCCCTCTCTCCCTGCGCAGAGCCTGTGTGTGTGTCCACCTCAGCCGAAGAGACTGGACCACAGGGGTCCCCGGTGGTTGTAAATGACTGCCCAGCACAGGCCCTCTTGGACTCAGAGAGTCCAGTGACTTCCGTATGGGACAGCCTGATTGATAGGGACTTTATCCCTGATAAACACCTGAGTGTGGTGTGCGTCCATGGAGACACCAAAGTCTACCCAGAGACTGTCGTGGACTTGATCCCCAAACGCGGGGAGGTTTCATGTGAAGTGGGGGTAGTGAAGAACCTGGTGCCCCCCGTCATATTGGGTAATGACTTTCCCCGGTCTAAGGATCTCTGGGGGAAAAATGTTTCTGATGGACAGTGTGATGAAGCTCCTATTGAGGGTGCGCAGTCCCGAGGGGCGGAACACAATGCTAGTGGGCCGTTGAACTTATGTGATAATGATGATGATGATGATGATGATAATGATAATGATAATGATGATGATGATCATGATAATGATGATGACCATGATAATAATGCTGATGCTGACAATGATAATGATGATGATCATGATAGTGATGATGATACTGATCATAATCATGATAATGATATTGATAATAATGATGACAGTGATAGTGATGAAATTCCTTTGCAGGTGATGTTGGGAGACGAGGATGGTGGTTCTCGGGAACCGAGTGTCCCTGACTTACCTGTGTCCTGTGACAATTTTGAGAGTGAGCAGTGGCGAGACCCTCTCTTAAAACGGCCCAGGAAAATATAAATGTTCTAAATGAGGTTTCCCAAGAGCCTGGCTCTGAGGAGAGGTTTCCTCATGTTGCCATAAACACTCACCTGTTGTATAGGGACACTGAAGTCCAGGGAGAGGTCGTGAGCCAGCTCCTAGTACCTGAGCTATATGGAAGTATAGTGCTGGGGTTGTCACATAGTCACATACTTGAGGGACCACCTGAGGGAACCAGGGACCAGATGGTGAAGTTAATGTTGTGGATGACATGTTAACTAAGGTTCCAGATCAAGATGTGAATGAGAATGAATTGTATAACCCTGACAGTGAGCAGGATGTGAATGAAAATGAAGTGTATAACCCTGAAAATGAGCAAGATGTGAATGAGAATGAATTGTATAACCCTGACAGTGAGCAGGATGTGAATGAAAATGAAGTGTATAACCCTGAAAGTGAGCCAGATGTGGCTGAGAAAAAGGGGTCAGACAGGGATAGTGGTAGTGATAGTGAATCATCTGATGACAATCAAGCAACCAGTGCAAATGAGGAAGGCATGGTAGCAGAGGAGGTTGAGAGTCCTGAGAGGAAGGCTGATGCTGACCTTGCAGTCGGACAGAAGATGGCATCTGAAGATGTTTTACAGTTGGCCGGTTCCCTGGCGAAGACTAAGGTGAAAGGAGGAGAGCTGAGCTTTAAAGGCAGGACTCTGAAACTGAACACAGCCCAAGTAAATGCTGTTGGAAATGTGAAGTTACCAAGGTATGGTGTGGATCTGTATCGTGCCAAGGACTCTGAGGGAGATGCTGCAGAGGTGGAAAAAGCCATAGAAGTGGTAGTCACCAAGCCAGATGCCTCATCAGAAGCTGAGGTCTCAAGTGAAGCTGTGAGGAACAAGACTGAAGATATGGGTACTGACTCTGTCCAGGAATCTGTTTCTGCCGAAGACAGCGGCGTGGACGGGTTGCGGTTCGGATCAGTAGCTGCAACTCGTGAAGCTCAGGCTGGAAGTTCGGCGCCCGGAGCCCCAGCGGTGTTCCCGAGTGACACCAAGGATCTGGATAAGTCACAAGATGAGATTTTGAGACATCAGGCTGGCGATGGTGAGCTCAAGCGCACTTTCATGGAATCTACATCGGAGCCACGTCCCAACAAATGGGAAAAGCGATGTGTCACTCCGTTGCCGCTGCAGACACACGGGAGCTCAGATGGGATGCAGAACGTGGTGGAAGAGAAGAATCCGGCGGGTTCTGAGTATACAGATGCAGCTATCAAGGAGAACTTGAAAGCCAGAATAAATGGAAATATTGGAGACCATAATGATGTGACTGAAGAGGTAGAATGTAAGACTGACGGTAGGGCTTCTGAGCATGTTCTACCAGAAGAGCCTGAAGAAGGGGCCAA
Organism: Oophaga sylvatica; assembly: GCA_033576555.1. Lineage (NCBI taxonomy): Eukaryota > Metazoa > Chordata > Amphibia > Anura > Dendrobatidae > Oophaga > Oophaga sylvatica. The sequence continues at coordinate 28,435 of JARQOD010004817.1, forward strand.
AGACATAAAAGACGTCCAACAGGTACCAGATGAATTGATGACTTCTCAGAAAAAACTCAAAACTGTGATGAAGGAGTGTGATGAAAGCCATGAGCATCTTCATGAGAAGGTCAATGAAGTAAAAGGAAGGATACAGGGAATCTCTTCGTTGCAAGAGCAAATGCTGCTCAATAAGTCTAAGGCTCTATATAAGAATTCTGTTGTTACGGTAGAACATTACAATTCAGCTGGAGACTTAGCGGATGAATTATGTGTACTGCAAAAGAAAAACGATCAGCTCCTTCTACAGTCCCAATCATTTGAACAGTGTAGCTTAAAATGGTCAGAGACCATGGCAGAGGAGCTTAAGGTCTGTGAAATAGACTTTATGAGTCAACCGATATTTAAGAAAATAGATGTGCTAAAGAGGGTTCAAGGGGAACTAGAGAAAAGTGAAAAACCCCCTATACCTTCTGTGATAGTTGGTGACACATGGTCAGTGCACCAGGGACAGGAGGTACGTGAGTTTCTGAGGAAGAGTCAGCAGAAGTGTTCTGATGTGCCGGGTCGTACTTCTCTGGCCAGGCACTATATCGAAACTGAGCCCGGCCCTAAGGTCAAGATGAAACCGTGCAGGATACCCGAGGCCCGCAGAGAGCATAGGCCTGGGAGGGTACAGGGTAGTGCGGATGCTTCAGATGAAGAGAAAGCTGATGTTGGCTATGGCTCAGGTGAAGATACAGATGACAGTAGTGAAGATGAAGCTGATGAGGGCCATGACTGGTCCAAGAGTTCACTGTCTCTTTTGGATTGTTGACCAGCCCTCCGGTCTGGATGACCAGCCCTCCGGTCTGGAGAAGAGGGGGGGGATATGTGAGACAGTGAGAGTATGTGTGTTGAATGGGGTGTACATTTCACCTAGATACTTTGCTGACTGGTATAAGGGAAATGTATGGCTTTGTAAACCTAGTGGTAGAGAAAGGTCACTACACCTTACATTCAGTACACACTTGCAGCTCAGGCTTGAAACCACTCAGCTGTTAATTAGGAGACCAGAAGTAGGTGTCTGCGAACACAGACAGAGAGCTCGCTTAGTCTGGACAAGGAGTCCAGGCACAAGAAGGAGTCTCCAGGAGTATGAGCTGTCTCAGTCTGGGTGCTCGATGTACCCCGGACACAGGAGTAGTCTCTGTGAGAATCCATGCGGATAGTTGCTGAATAGGAGGTGAGCTCTCTCAAGTCTGGACGTTGGATATGCCTTCAGACACAAGGAGGAGACTCTGTGAAACTCCATGCTGGTAAATGCTGAACATATGTGTTGTTTTGGGGACAGGCTGTTAGAGTCTGATCCCGGATAGAGAGGGAAATCTATCTAAGTATAGTAAGTGGCTGGACAAGCCCAGGGCTTATGTTTATGATTTGGTTTTGCTTATGTTCTGTTTGCTGTGGACTTTAATAAAACTGGTTGCGGCCAGTTTTTACCAGAACTGCTGTCTGTGAATGAACTGTTTCCGTGCCACTCCGTCTACCCGGACGGCGATCCCAGAGCTATATCCCCTGAAAAGCTTACACTAGCTACACATGTTGAAAAAAACATGACATGTTAAAGTGGCTAGTGCTACACATAGATATCAGGCTACACCCTTATTTCTAAGCTGTAAACAAGTGAAACGTCACATTTAAAACCATTCAATGATTACTGTTGGTAACAAATCTGTAACTAAATAATTGTGACATATTATGGCAGATATCCACATGTCTAACACAAATGCTAACACAAAAGCATACTTATGCTATAGGGTGCTGATGGTGAACCTTCTCACTCCATAACTTTGACAAATCCAACTCACATCATGCCTCAAATGCTGCAATGTTGGAAGTGCATAATGTGGGTTGAACTTTGACAACAGCTGCAGTGCGAAGGTTATCCTTCTGTGTTCTTGGCTTTTAAATAAAAGCATACAAGTAAATATAATAATACATTGTTGATTAAGGGACGTAATGTACACCTGTAATATTGTGCAAACAATGGATGTAGGACTATTCCTCTTCAACATTACTTATATTTGTGTCATTTGAAAAAATACATATTTTAGTTAAAAATTAAAAAAACATGTTCACTAGCTGTGAAAGGCCCCTTTGTGTACTTCTATAGTGTTTGAAACCAATGTATTGTATACGGATGGAAGCACGTCACAGTAATAGATTTGAATTATTTGAAACAGAATGTAGCAGCACCAATTCGAGAAAAATGTGAAGGATGAGGCAGTGAGACACGCTCAGCAGAGTACACGCAGCGGTGGTTGAAGTAAGTGGAGCGGGATCTACACTCCTACCAAAAATTTAAACCTCAGACTAGAGTGAACAGTGAACACAACTGTTCACTTGCTGTGAAAGGCCTTTTTGTGGACTTCTATTATGTTTGCAAGCAATGTATTGTATTTTGATGGAAGAGCGTCACACTAATAGATTTTAGTAAATTGAAAATAGAATAAAGCAGCACCAATTTTAGAAAAATGACAAGGATGAGCCAGTGACAGACACTCAGCAGAGTACACGCAGCATTAGTTGAAGAAGTAACTGGAGCGTGATCTGCATTTCAAAAAAAAAAAAAAATACCTCACAGACTGCAGTGAACACTGAAACACAACTGTTCACTATCTGTGAAAGGCTCCTTTCTGTACTTCTACAGTGTTTGCAACCAATGTATTGTTTACGGATGGAAGCGCATCACACTATAATTTCTATTGAATGGAGCAGCTAGAATTAAACTAAAGAAAAAAAAAAGAGTCTGTGAGTGACACGTGCAGATGCCTACAGACAGCGTTGGATGCAGAGCAAACTGCAGCGTCACCTGCACTCTCACACACACACCTTGCACAGAGCTGTTAAAACAACACTTCAAGGCAAAAGGAAGCTTTACACAGCGGTTGGTAAACTAGCCTGCCTAAAGCAAAGTACACAAAATCGCAATCTCTAACTGTCCCTCAGAGTCAGCAGAGCAGCGTTCTGTCCCTAACTGAGTTCACAGCACAGTGACGCTAAAATGGCGGCGGCGCCTTTTATAGTGCATTCTGACATCATTTCAGCAGCCAATCACAGCCATGCCATTAGTTAAGATGACCGCAGCAGTACAGGATGTGCCCACACTTCGTAGGATTCCTCATTGGCTGACTAAAATCACAGTGCCTCTCAAAGAATTATGGGAACTTCCGATTCCGGTATACGATATAGGAAAAATATCGGAACTAAGTATCGGAATTCCGATACAGCGAATATCGGCGATACCCGATACTTGCGGTATCGGAATGCTCAACACTAGCCGCAAGCCGTCTGCAGTTACCAAATCACACAGTCCTAGAGTGGGTGCTTGTCCTATTTTCACAACGGAAAGCGCCTTTATTTACATATCCCATAGCACACATAGGAATCACCTAAACTGCAGGCACCATAGATCGGATAACCGGAATGCAACATGACAGGACAACTTATTGGAGGCTAATTTACGTTGACACTGCCAGGAAACAGCTGTGGTGCTGTAAACAGGGTGGGCATGAGTCAGTACCCGTGCCAATTACTTACGAGCAACAACTGGCGGTGTTGGAGCCCAGGGATGAGAGGAGGACAGGGTGGAGGCAGCATGACTTTTTGTTGTACACACAGCAGGGGAACAGCTGCCATTACTCAACCCAGTAACACAGGAGCAAGTGTTGACTGTGCTAACAGCACTTACAGGCAACAACTGGCGGTGTTGGAGCCCAGGGTCCAATGCATCGACTTCAATTGCTTCCACCTCCTCTCAGTAACACAGCACTGTTGATCAACCATCTGTCTCTTCACCGCCTGCCAAATTGCCCAGTCAGTCAGAGAGTTCTGTACAGGAGCCAGCTGAGTCTCTGCTTCTGTTCTCAGAATCTGTTGGTTTGCAAACAGGGGCACAGCCAAGCAGCATTCTGGAATGTGAAGAAGAGGGAGTATGCAGTGATGCGCAACAGCTGTGTCTCTCTGAATCTGAAGAGGCGGGTGAGACAGTGCCGATGGTCAGCACACCGCAGAACGCATCTGATGATGATGAGACTCAGGTGCCAGTTTCTGTTGAGCATGGTGGTGGCCAGACCACCCAACAGCAGCAGGTGTTGTAAGAGGTTAGTGGAGATGATGAGGTCCAAGACCCAACATGGCGTGAGGAACAGGAAGGTGGTGGCAGCAGCTCTGAGGAAGCGATTGCCCCAACGGTACAAACAGGAGGGAGAGTTAGGCTGCATACTCTGTTGCCTGTAGCCTCCATTTTGGCACCTGTTCGGATTTCTCTTCCAAAAGTCTAAACGGACACTCCCAGGACTTGCACTGCGTGGTCCTTTTTTCACACACTTGCAGATGATATTTTCTATGTCAAATGCAAGCTGTGTAATCAAAAAGTAAAAAGAGGTAAAGTGTCAGTAACCTCAATACCACAAATATGTCTAAAATTGTGCGTAGAAAACACGTAGTTGAGTTACAAAGACACACTGAAGATGTACAGTCTATAGAGAATCACAGCACAAGTTTAACTGCATATGTCATGGTTAAATTTGAAATTTTTATTGCACACTTGATGTGAAAAAAGAAAATAGCTATGAGACGACTGACTGACGTTTTGGGCAACGCAGTGGCCTTTATCAAATAGTCGCTGGAAGAAATAGAAAAATTTACAGTCAATGACAATGGATAATATATACAATATATACATAGGGTGAAGAATATATATACATAGGAATTAGGCAACATGTTAAACATTTGGGTGATACTGTAGAACACGGAGAATTATCCCTCTAGGGTATGCGGGTGGATAATGTAGTTTTTTGTTGATTTTTGTGTGTAGAAAACAGGGGTGATGGGGTATTGAATATTAAGGAATGTCATAGTCTTACAGTCTATGGTGATCAATTAAAGATGTTTTGTCAGGATACGATCAATTTTTTGACAGAAGTAAAATGTAGGGTCACAATTGAGTTGTCTGTAGGTTAGGTTAACTGACAGTTGTCTATGAATTTCGGCAATAGATTGGGTCTTATTCATAATAACGATAGCACCCCCCTTATCTGCTTGTTTAATAATAATGTTGGGGTTATCTTTCAGAGATTTTATGGCTTGTTTATCTGTGGGTGTCAGGTTGTGGCGTATCGGGTGTAGGCCCAATCTCGGCAAACCATCCACGACCACAGGCTCTGAATGCTGGCATTGCAAAACTCCTGTCCCTTGAAATGCTGTCATTCAGGCTGGTGGAGACTGACAGTTTACGGAACTTAATGGCATTGGCAGTCCCACAATACAATGTGCCAAGCTGATTTTATTTCAGCAGGCAAGCCGTCCCTGGTCTGCAAAACCATGTTGTTGAGGTTAAAATTAAACATGCGCTACTAAACTCCGTCAGTAGCAATGTCCACCTGACCACCGCTGCGTGGACCAGTACCCATGGCCAGGGACGATACCTTTCTCTTACTGCCCATTGGGTCAATGTTGTGGAGCCGGGTACAGATCTTGCGAGTGGCGCTGTACGTGTTCAGGCAACTACAAGAATTGCGGGAATCAAGTCTGTACACATTGACTCCTCCTTCTCCAGTTCCTCAGAAACATCGTTGCAGGAGCCGTCACGGTCTACCTCCACATGGACCCGTGAACGCTTAATAAGAATCTTTAGTTATATAGCGCCAACAGATTACGCAGCGCTTTACAGTTTAACAGTTTCCGAACACAAGTCATAAGTAACAACGTTACCAATACAATAATGAAAGCAATATAATCCGCACACGCTTGTGAGAGCTTACAATTTACAAATATGTGGGGGAGATACAAAGTACAGGTGTTTATATACAATGGTGTATTTAGAATGATGGCCCAGCCATTTTGAGGGAGTGAGGGATGGATGGAGATAGTGAATGGGCTACACACACACACTTACACATAGAATGACTTTGATTAGTGAAGGTGATAGGCCGCTATTATTATTATAGATTTTTATAGCGCCATTTATTCCATGGCGCTTTACATGTGAAGAGGGGCAAGTATAGACAAGTACAGTAAACATGAGCAATACAAGGCACACACAAGTACAGAAGGAGAGAGGACCCTGCCCGCAAGGGCTCAGAGTCTACAGGGATGGGTGAGGATACACTAGGAGAGGGAAGACCTTGAAGAAATGTGTTTTGAGTGAGCGCCCAATAACATGCAAATTGTGGATAGTTCGAATTTCTTGGGGTACAGCATTCCACAGTATTGGCGCAGCGCGGGAGAAGTCTTGGATTCGGGAGAGATGTTCTTTAGGTGTAGGCGGCAATAGGGGGCAACAGATTGTCTATGGGAGGTGAAGGAGAGATTGGTGTCAAACATAACACCCAGACAGCGAGCCTGTTGACCGATATGAGCACAGACGTGGCCAAACGTCAACAGGCCGTCCTGAAATTAATTTCCATGGGGAATCAAAGCCACACAGCGCTGGAGCTCTGGAATGCCATAAAGCAAGAGAGCGACATGTGTATTTTGCCAGCGAATCTCCAGCCAGGCTTGGTAGTGTGTGACAATGGCGAAATCTGGTGGCAGGTCTGGGCCTAGGCAACGTCACTCACATACCATGTCTGGCACATGTGCTAAACTTTGTAGTCCACAGTTTTTTGAGGGACTATCCGGATCTTGATTCACTGCTGCACAAGGTCCGCCTACAGTGCGCTAACTTGCGACGTTCCACCATGGCCAGATCGCGCATTGCAGCTCTGCAACGCAGATTTTGCCTTCCTGAACATCGCATCATATGTGACGTACCCACCAGGTGGAATTCCACGTTACATATGTTGGAGCGGTTGTGTGAGCAGCAGCCAGCAGTAATGGAGTATCAGCTGCATCAGTCGCAATCAACTCGCAATTTGCGCCGTTCACTTCACCACTACTGAGTGGGCCTCTATAATAATAATCTTTATTTATATAGCGCCAACAGATTCCGCAGCGCTGTACAGTTTAACAGTTTCATAACACAAGTCATAAGTGACAACGTTAACAATACAATAATTAAAGCAATATAAGCCACCCCTGCTCGTGAGACCTTACAATCTACAATGAGGAGGGGGAGCTCCAAAGTACAGTTGTTTATATACAATGGTGTATTTACAATGATGGTCCAGCCATTTTCAGGGAGTGAGGGATGGATGGAGATAGTGAATGGGCTACACACACACACAGTTACACATAGAATGACTTTGATTAGTGAATGTGATAGGCCGCTCTGAACAAATGTGTTTTGAGTGTGGAAGTAGGGCTGTTAATGGGGATGTTGAAGTCTCCAAGGATAAGGGTTGGTACTTCTGAGGACATGAAAGTGCGGCAGCCAGGCAGAGAAGTGGTCAAGGAACTGTGTGGGTGAGCCTGGGGTCCGATATATTACCGCTACTCTGAGGGAGAGGGACGAAAGAGCCTGATGGTGTGGACCTAATAATTTGCAAAATCTTAATCTAAAATTTACATGTTACATATTTACATCTAGTATAAAACATTTAACCATTAAGCCTACTTACAGAACAAGGAAGTGTAAAAAAACTTGTGCTTAAAAAAAAAAGTGAAAATAAAATGTGAGAAGGGCAGTGTAACAAATAATTTAGGAAAAAGATAAACTAACATCAAGTGCTGTGTGCTGTGTAAGAGCCAGACACATTAACATTAAATCAGTCTGGAATAGCGGTGATTTTCTCCCCATAACCCGAGTAACATTCTGGGGAGAGGGGTGTAGAGTCAACGATCAGCAACTAGCTACGGTAGATCAAATACCTGAAAAAAAAAAAAAAAGTTTATTTAACATTCATAACATACATTTTATTTTATAAAAAAACCAAAAAAAAATTATTTAACATTCATAACATACATTGTATTTAACCAAAAAAATAACAAATTTATTTAACATTCCTAAGATTCTAACATTCCTTTTTTTTAAAACATAAAAACTATAATACACAGCAGGATCTTTAGTAAAAACCAGACTTACCACTGTAACCTCTTAATCCTTGCAAGCTTCAACACAACGTTGACAAGGTACACAGCAGGGGTGGTCGGTCTCCTAGACAACGACCAAACTCCTTCATGTTGAGAGAGGCCACCATCTCCTTAGCTTTCAGGTACTTTTCTGTGGGAATGAGCTTGTCTCCAACCAGCCAGGAATATCCATTGAATGCCACACCATGGTTTGGTATTAGCACCCAGCCAGTACAAAAAGTGAAGCCAACCACAGTTCCCATTTCTCATGAACTTTATTTGATATACTGGCTGGCCAAACATTAGTTTCTCACAAAGGAGCTGAAGACCCTGAGTGGCAGTAGGTGCAAGTCTCTCCAGCATGACCTGTTTGTTAGATATTTGCCGTCTACACACCTAAAGAACATCTCTAGAATCCGCCCTTTTGTCACCATGGAAACAACAAAAACCCTCACTGTAGCATTGATCCACTCCCGCCTGGACTACTGCAATGCTCTATTACTTGGCCTCCCCATTACTCGACTATCCCCTCTCCAGTCCATCCTTAATGCAGCAGCCAGGGTCATCCATCTGGCTAATCGGTACTCGGACGCGTCCGCTCTTTGCCAGTCCTTACACTGGCTGCACATTCATTATAGGATCCAATTCAAAGTACTAGTTCTCACCCACAAAGCTCTCCACAGTGCAGCACCCCCCTACATCTCCTCCCTCATTTCTATCTATCGGCCTAACCGACTGCTGCGCTCTGCAAATGACTTTTGACTAACCTCTGCAGTAATCCGTACCTCCCACTCCCGACTACAAGACTTCTCCCGCGCTGCGCAAATCCTCTTGAATGCTCTACCACAAGAAATTAGGACTATCCACAATTTGCCTGGTTTCAGGCGCTCCCTCAAAACACATTTGTTCAGAGTGGCCTATGACATTCAATAACCAAAGTCGTTCTATGTTTAAGTGTGTATGTGGAGCCCATTCACTATCTCCATCCATGCCTCACTCCCTCAAGATGGCTGGACCATCATTGGAAATGCACCATTATATATACACACCTGTACTTTGTATCTCCCCCACCTCATTGTAGATTGTAAGCTCTCACGAGCAGGGTCGGCTTATTTTACTTTAATTATTGTATTGTTAACGTTGTTACCTATGACTTGTGTTTTGAAACTGTTAAAGTGTAAAGCGCTGTGGAATATGTTGGCGCTATATAAATAAAGATTATTATTATTATTATATCAGAGAGAGAAGAGGATTGGGCCTTGACAAGGTGCCCGATTGCATCTTAAGTGTTATTGAATGTTGGAGCCAGTCCACCGTATAAAACAGCCATACAGTGTCCGGGTACCTGCTTGGATTTCGATCAAAATGAAGACTACTTTGATGTACATGTACACCAATTGGAAAAAAATGACAAGGATGAGGCAGTAAGACACGCTCAGCAGAGTACAAGCAGCATTGCTTGAAGAAGTAACTTGAGCGTGATCAAAATTGAATAAATTAAAATCTCAGACTACAGTGAACACAACTCTTAGCTGTGAAAGGGCTTTTTGTGTCCTTCTACAGTGTTTTCAACCAATGTATTGGATACGGATGGAAGCACGTCACACTATAATTTCAATTGAATTGAGCAGCAAGAATTACACTAAAGAAAAAAAAAAAAAGAGTGTGAGAGTGACATGTGCAGATGCCTACATACAGCGTTGTATGCCGAGCAAACTGCAGCGCGTCACCTGCACTCACACACACACCTTGCAGACCTGTGAAAAAAACACTGCAAGGCAAAAGGAAGATGTACACAGCGGTTGGTAAAGTAGCCTGCCTAAAGCACAGTACACAAAATCGCAATCTCTAACTGTCCCTCAGAGTCAGCAGAGCAGTGTTCTGTCCCAAACAGAATTAACAGCACAATGGCGGCTTTATCCGGCAACAATACCTTCCTTGTGTCACGGTTAGGGTAGCGTGTGTCTATTATATGAGTGTCTGTAAAATGTAACGTTACGCAGACTTATTCTGCCCTTGGGACGCAAAAAATAAGACAGCAGTAATCATTTACTGTATAAAACTCCACCTATGCGCAACAAAACAAGCACGTTCCCTCTTACGGTTCCTGCGCTGACATGTGAGTAGGGAGTTTGGAGACGTTCCTGAATTTATCCCAGGTATCCAAGCATATCAGGCCGATAGGAGAGCATTAAAACCACCCACGGTGGTGACTTAAATATGGTGAATCTAAACAGTGAAGAACTGTAGGTCGATGCGAATGAATGTGCGATCACATGACACACGTTTATAATAACCCTTGCTAGACACGAGTAACTTTGTAGACATTTTGACACACCTGAACCCAGATGGCAGTGAATATTCATTCTATTCGGCGCCACATGACTCTTGGTCCAGAATAGATTATATATTGCTAGCACACGAGCTATTAAGGGGAGTGGAAGAGGCAGATGTGCACAACGTAGCTAAATATGACCACGCGCCCGTATCAGTGACCCTGCCAGATATGGTGCAGATGGGGCCAAACCAAACTTGGCGCTTCCCGACCTATTTGTTAATGGATGAGAAGTTTCGACATCACGTGAAGCAATGGTGTTTTTAATATGTAAGGGATAATGGAGATACTAGGGATAGGCCGGAACTTTTATGGGCAGCAGGGAAGGGAGTAATGCGCGGGAAACTAATAGGTTATCAGACAACGCTAAAAAAGAAGATTGCGACAAACTACTCGCAGGCTAGCAGGATGTTACGCGATAGGTACACGGCAAACAAGACAAGTTCATCAACACAGGTTAAAAATAGATGTAAGCAGGCTAAGGCTGACTTACACGTATGGGTATATCGACGAGAGACAAGCAGTAATAACAATTATAGAGCCGATGTATATCGTTATGGTAGCAAATGAGGGAGACTATTATCACGACTAGCGAAAGGAAATCACATTCGTCATCAACATATTACAGCGTTAACGAATAAACATGGGATCATGAACACAGACCCTCGAACCATAAACACCATTCTACAAGAATACTACTCAGACTTATATAAGGTGGAACATACGGATAGTGCGGAGGGTAACACCTTTGTAGATGGAATACGGTTACCATCCATCACAAACTATCAGCTTCTCCTTTTAAAAAAACAAATTGAGGTGACGGAAGTGACAGCGGCGATAAGTTACTTTAAATACGGGAAAGTTCCAGGACCTGACGGGTTTACAGCCAAATTATTTAAATTATTGAGTGAGGATATCCCATCCACATTGGTATGCACCTTCAATTATATATTGGAGACAGGAGGGTTGCCCAGCCATTCAAACATGTCACACATGAAGTTGCTACTAAAACCAAACAAACATTCACATCTGCCTGGATCCTATCGTACATTCTCACTCATTGACCATTATATCAAGATTTTGTCCAGGATCATGGCAGATCTTTTGAGTAGCATTGGTCGTACGCTGATAGGGCGATCACAAGTGGCCTTTGTTTGCTACTTTGTTGGCTACTATCAGTCTCACTATGCATAACACATGTGTGCAGTGGGCAGTATTACCTTTGCCTTTGGTGGAGTAGGAAAACCCCTCTCCTATCGAAGTGTTAGTTGGGGAGATGGAAGATTTGACACCGGGACCTGAATTGTAATACTTAAATGTGACAGGTGACAAATTTGTTAAGGCGCAACTCCGCGGCCCCTACGTTGAGTCTAGCCCGTGAAAATGTACTGGTTGTCAATGGGGAACCCCAACACCCCGGGGCAGCTACAGTATTTCAACAATTAGAGCTGAACCAAGATTTGCTGTATCAGGTTTATAAAATACATGTTGAAATTTTTTAACAATTGCTGCTACCGCAGTCATATCGGAGGTTGGTAATGGACTTAGCGCATGCGCATGTACTAGGGTGACATTTGTGCCAAAAGAAAACCCTACACAGAATTATACAACAGTTTTACTGGCAGGGGGTCTATCAAGAAGTTAAACGGTATTGTAACTCTTGTCGCATGCGCCAGGTACACAGTCCTCAGCCTCATTTAGTGAGTCCCTTGGTGCCATTAAAAATTTTAGAGGTCCAGTTTGAGAGAATACCCATGGATCTGGTGTAGCCGGTTAATAAATCAGCAAGGGGTCATCAACAGGGGCAATAAAAGGGGCACTGTGTGGGTCACCAGTTTTGAGCACACCCGAGTTCAAAAGAGAATTCATTGTCCAGACTGATGCGTCAGAGGTAGGTATGGGTGCCGTGTTGTCTCAGGACTGGAGCTTAACGGGGAGGAGCATCCCATTAGTTTCCTGAGTCGAAAACTTACTCCATCAAAAAACAGAGACAGCATTGTAGAGAGAGAGTGCCTGGCGATAAAGTGGGCACTGGAGTCGTTGCGCTACTATTTGTTGGGGATAACATTTTGTTTTGTAAATGATCATTCCCCTGTGACTGGCAGTGTTGTAGCCCAGGGAGTAGAGTTCAGGTGGTAGAAAGATGAACGTAACAGGAGACTTGGAAAACGTTGGCAAACAGTTATTTAATCTGAAAACGGACAGGCAAATTCAGGTGAGATCCATGCCTTGTTCATTTTCAGAAAAATAAGCCGGTCTACATTGTCTGAGGATAGTCGCATGCGACGGTCTGTTAGTACACCACCTGCAGCACTAAAGACGCGCTCAGATAATACACTGGCAGCAGGGCAAGCCAGCACCTCCAAGGCATACCACACATCAAATACAAATATAACAGTAATAATAATATTATTAATAAAAACTGAAATTGCACACACAGTACACAGACACAGCTCATATGTGTGTATAAGAGAGAGTGTTTCTGTGTGTAGTTCATGCCTCTAGCCTAGAAGATCAGTCTTGCTAAAATCTTTAACACTGACCCCTGTTCTGTTCTTAAAATGGTGGATGCTGAACTGCTTCTCAGCCCCCTCATACACACTCATTATGTGGCACTGCTGGGCTCAGTCAGAGGCATCAGATTGAACTAGGCTGTCCTGAGTCATTCTCAATAGAACATTTTGTTCAGCAGTTCATCTAGTTCATTTAGTTCAGAGGTCACATGATGCATTTCCTATCAGCTCCTCACAGGATAGGGTGGGAAAAACTGAACTAAATGAACTAATCTTTTGAACTAATCTTTTCAGTGAACTAGTTCATGGTGAACTAATCACCAAAATTAACTAGCTTTCCCATCACTATGGTGTACACCTTGGTGGCGCTGTCACAAAACTTCGCCACATTTGTAACATACAGCTCTTGCCCTGTGCAGAGGCGCTGCTTGTGCTCCCTCTTGTTGCAGAGGTGTCTACAATGCCTCGATGCACAGAGCTGCTTTGTAAAGCAGTAGCAGCAGCAGCGCTCTCGGCTGGAATGGAGAACATTATGGATTTCAACAGTGTGTCTTGGTCCTCCAGCATTTTACGGTCCCGGTTCAACGGTGTGATGAGGCTTTGTAAGTTGTCCCGGTAACGAGGGTCTAGGAGGGTGTACACCCAATAATCTGACGTGGTAAGAATGTGGCCGATGCGGCGGTCGTTTCTCAGGCACTGCAGCATGAAATCAACTATGTGCTGCAGACTCACAACTGGCCAACAAACGCTGTCCTCTGGAAGAGTGTCACACTAATAGATTTTTGTAAATTTAAAATAGAATAAAGCAGCAGCAATTTTGAAAAATTACAAGGATGAGCCAGTGACAGACACTCAGCAGAGTACACGCTGCGGTGGTTGAAGTAAGTGGAGCGGGATCTACACTCCTACAAAAAATTTAAAGCTCAGACTAGAGTGAACACTGAAACACAACTGTTCACTTGCTGTGAAAGACCTTTTTGTGGACTTCTATTATGTTTGCAAGCAATGTATTGTATTTTGATGGAAGAGCGTCACACTAATAGATTTTTGTAAATTTAAAATAGAATAAAGAAGCAGCAATTTTTGAAAAATTACAAGGATGAGCCAGTGACAGACACTCAGCAGAGTACACGCTGCGGTGGTTGAAGTAAGTGGAGCGGGATCTACACTCCTACAAAAAAATTAAAGCTCAGACTAGAGTGAACACTGAAACACAACTGTTCACTTGCTGTGAAAGGCCTTTTTGTGGACTTCTATTATGTTTGCAAGCAATGTATTGTATTTTGATGGAAGAGCGTCACACTAATAGATTTTTGTAAATTTAAAATAGAATAAAGAAGCAGCAATTTTTGAAAAATTACAAGGATGAGCCAGTGACAGACACTCAGCAGAGTACACACTGCGGTGGTTGAAGTAAGTGGAGCGGGATCAACACTCCTACAAAAAAATTAAAGCTCAGACCACTGAAACACAACTGTTCACTTGCTGTGAAAGGCCTTTTGTGGATTTCTATTATGTTTGCAAGCAATGTATTGTATTTTGATGGAAGAGTAGTGTTGAGCGATACTGCTCGATATCTAAAAATATCGGATCGGAATGGTATCGCCGATATCACTAAATATCGGCGATATCCGATTCCGATACCGGAAGTCCCATGTAAGTCTATGGGAACAAAATATCGCAACTAAAAAAAACACTTTCTTTCCTTGTAAACACAAAATATACACACTTAGAATACATATATATATAATATATATATATATATATATATATACATGTCATTGTGACATATATATATATACATATATTTATAGTTTATTCACTTCTTCATAGTAAAATAGCCTCTGATTCAATTGCCGGGTAAAGCCGGCATTTTTGAAAAGACATAAGCACCCGAGGGTCCAGTCGCCACAGAGATGTTGCATCGTACCCATGACACATGTGACTTTGCTGAGATGGCGAATGGACGTGAGCAGAAGTGGGAAGGGATGGAGGAGTCAGAGCTCTCCCCCCACGGAAGCGACCCGATCGCCACGGAGCCACCGTTTGGCACCCGGCCTGGAAACCCTCCTACGCTGGAAGAAGCGGAGGATACCCTGAGAGACCTGGCCCGGCACCGGGAGGAGGTCGCCAGGATGGAAGCGAGCTGGCGGGCCCTAAAACTACAATTGGAGCGGCGCCAATCCCTCTTACCCCCTGAAGTGTCTGTACCGGAAGGTGAGGCACCCGTTCCAGTAGAGGAGGCCGTGCGGGCATCCCAGCTCTTGCAATCTGAACCGGTTGCCAGTATCTCAGTGGAGGCACCAGTTCCAGTACAGGAGGCCGTGCGGGCATCCCAGCCTTTGCAATCTGAACCGGTTGCCAGTATCTCAGTGGAGGCACCCGTTCCAGTACAGGAGGCCGTGCGGGCATCCCAGCCCTTGCAATCTGAACCGGTTGCCAGTATCTCAGTGGAGGCACCCGTTCCAGTACAGGAGGCCGTGCGGGCATCCCAGCCCTTGCAATCTGAACCGGTTGCCAGTATCACAGTGGAGGCACCCGTTCCTGCAGAAAACGCTGCACCAACACCCCAGATCCCGCTGTCTGCCCCCGTCGCTGAGGCAGAAGAAGCGACACCCGTCCTCATGGAGGAGGCCGCGCAGGCACCAGAGCTCTACCTGCCTGTACCGGAGCCCCGACCGTCATCTGTTCCAGAGCCGGCTGCTTCGCCTGCAGGTGAGCGCCGCCAGGACTGGCGGGCGCCAGGAGAGCTGCCGCAAACCGTACATCGTAAGCTGGCGTTTGATGGTGGAGACATGGAGATGCTGGTGGAGGAGAATTACAACCGGCGTCAGGAGGAAGAGTGGAGACGTCGGGAGCGGGAAGCAGAGCGACAAAGGGAGCAGCGAGAATCCCAAAAGCTTCGGCAACGTCACCTGGAGAAGGACCTGGCAGAGAAGGCACGTATGAGAAAGGATAAAAGTACGGTGAGGGAGCCGCGGCGTAAGGGTGCAGTACGGAACTTTAAGTAAAAAGGTGGTTGGGGCTTCATCCAGGAGCCTGGACTTTATTTAGAAGTTTTTGTAACCCGGCGGGACGTGGAGGCTCACCTCCCAGAAGGACACCCGGGGAGGGACCTGTTGCCAGGAGACTTGGTGACTTACACCCGACACTGGGGTTACAATGGATGGTACGCCCTAAATGTTACCAGGTGCGACCCCTACTCCCCAGAGTGTCAGGAAACTGACAGACCCTACGAGCCTTCAGCCTCCCCCAACCAAGCCTCTGCACAAGTGCCCACCCCACGCCGTAAATCTCCCCAGCCTCCCTCAGTGGTCTCCTCAGCAGCCCCAGCTATGGACATGATAATGATAGCTGGCCCGTACCCGGCGCCTGTTAGGCCCCCTGGGGTTCGTTCAGTCCGGGACATAGGGGTCCAGACCCGGAGGGAGATGAAAGAGGTGGCCACACAGACCCAGATAGCGGGTCACGACGTCACTGTACAGGCCACACGACGTCATCAGGTCTGGGTGGACCCTCCTGTCACGGATGTTTGGCAAGCTCCAGAACAGTACCAGGTGGTACCTGGAAGAGGCCAGCCAAAGAAGTCTAAATAACCCGGACAGGGTCTCTGTATGTAAATAGTTAAATTATTGATGTACCCGGACGGGTGAATATTCATAAAAAGAAGTTTATTGTTGCCTTAATATACCCAGGTTGGGTAATGGTTTGATGTACCCGGACGGGTGAATGTTCAGAAGAACAAGTTTATTGTTGCCTTAATATACCCAGGTTGGGTAATGGTGTTTCACTGTAATGAAAATGTTGAACTTTGAAGCCATGAACTGTACTGGCTCACAAACTTTTCTGTAAATAGTTGGCACTTCGGTGCTCCATCTTGGTTTTACAAAAAACTTTACTGTGCACTATTTTCAACTACCTCAGAAACTAAAAACCCGTTTGGTGTGGCCGAAAGTGAGGTCTGCTCAAGGAAAGTCTTGCAGCCCACCCAAGACCACAGTTGGAGGTTTGGAGCGGGTCCTCCACAAGCACAAGTAAAGGACACTGTGAAGTTACCCCGGTGGGGGTAGTCCTAAGAAGTCTCCACGAACTTCGGCACTAATGCTATTTGCACTTTTGTTGAATATGTATTTATTAACACACATGTATAACACATATCAAGGGTATGAACAGTAACAAAACATGTCACATAATATAAGCCATTTGCACTTTTGTAATGTTATTATTAAAATTTTATTATGCAACGTTTAACTTGAAGTGTTTCCTGCTTTCTTACTACGTCGCATAGTCCACTCTGCTACATCACTTTGCACCATTGCTCTATCTCACATCTATCTGCCCTGGAAGGATAGCGTGTTACCTGTAGAAGACTTTTCACCTACCTGCACTACACCATCCCTTCCAGAGGACCTGCACAGCAGCGCTGGACACCCTGACCAGGTACTACAGGTGGCGTCATGACAAACTACACGAACATTCTATCATCCCCTGGAAATATCCCACATTCCAGTGATCGCCCAGGTCACGGACCGAGCTGTGCTACTCGTGACATCCCCCATAGAAGTCGACGTGATCGGTGCCGAGTACCCCCAAAACCCCTGTCTCTGTGCGACTCAACTTCCCTCACTGTGCTGGCACTTTACATTTACAAATGCCTCTGGGTTTTTTTTTGGGAGGGTGGGGAACATTCAGACTTTTGCTATGGGGCCCCATGATTTATATGTACGCCCCTGCTGCTGAGGCATGGTATTTAAGGCTGTTAAGGAGCCAACATACATGGACCTTGCCAGCCTGATAATACCAGGCCACAGCAGTCTGCATATCTTGGCTGGTTAACAAAAATAGGGGATCCCCTCGAAAAAAATTTGGCGTGGGGTCCCCCCTATTTTTGTTAACCAGCCAGATGAAGCAGACTGCTGAGGCCTGGTTTTTCAGGCTGGTAAGGATCCAATATCCATGGACCTTGCCAGCCTGATAATACCAGGCCACAGCAGTCTGCATATCTTGGCTGGTTAACAAAAATAGGGGATCCCCTCGAAAAAAATTTGGCGTGGGGTCCCCCCTATTTTTGTTAACCAGCCAGATGAAGCAGACTGCTGAGGCCTGGTTTTTCAGGCTGGTAAGGATCCAATATCCATGGACCTTGCCAGCCTGATAATACCAGGCCACAGCAGTCTGCATATCTTGGCTGGTTAACAAAAATAGGGGATCCCCTCGAAAAAAAAACGGCGTAGGGGTCCCCCTATTTTTGTTAAAAAGCCAAGTAAAATGCAGACTGCTGCGGCCTGGTATTAAAAGACTGTCAAGGCCCATGGATTTTGGCCCTCAACAGCCTGATAATACCAGGCTACAGCAGCCCCACATTTGGCGCATCAAAAGATGTGCCAATTGTGGCACTTTACCCGGCTCTTCCCACTGCCCTGTAGCGGTGGCAAGTGGGGTAATAAGGGGTTAATGTCACCGTTGATTGCACGGTGACAATAAGCCCGGTTAATAATGGAGAGGTGTCAATAAGACACCGATCCATTATTAATCCCAAAGTTTTTAAATGTATAAAAAAAAAGACACAGCAAGAAAAAAGTCTTTTAATGAAATAAAAGAGACAACAGTTTTCATTTCTTTTATTATACTCTCATTCCTGCGACGCCATCGATCTCCTGTAAAAAAAGAAAAAAAAAAAAACCAACAGTATACCACCTGTCCGACGCAGTCCATAGTAACGAGGGTCCCACGAGATCCAGCTCTGCTACATCGCAATGACAGGCAGAGCCTGTCATCTCGACGCAGCACAGCTGATTACCTGCTTCCCCGGCGGTGACGTCATCGGACTGACTGCTTTACGGCCGGGATTACCCAGCAGTCACTGCAGTTATCGCGAGAAACTGCATGTGACCGCCGGGGAAAGATGATGGCGGCCATCAAGCAGTCCAGCCCGTGACCGCCGGAGATCATCTGCCAGGTAAGTGCCGCTGACTCCTGACAGACCCGACCGACGGACACTGACAGTGACAGTGACAAATCCGATTCCGGTATCCGATAAGACGAAAATATCGGAACTAAGTATTGAAAGTCCGATAGGGCTAATATCGGCCGATAGCCGATAATTGCGGTATCGTATCGCTCAACACTATGGAAGAGTGTCACACTAATAGATTTTTGTAAATTTTAAATAGAAGAAAGCAGCAGCAATTTTTGAAAAATTACAAGGATGAGCCAGTGACAGACGCTCAGCAGAGTACACGCAGCATTAGTTGAAGTAACTGGAGAGTGATCTGCACTCAAAAAAAAAAAAAATCACAGACTGCAGTGAACACTGAAACACAACTGTTCACTTGCTGTGAAATGCTCCTTTGTGGACTTCTATAGTGTTTGCAACCAAGGTATTGTATACGGATGGAAGCACGTCACACTATTATTTCAATTACATGGAGCAGCAAGAATTACACTGAAGAAAAAAAAAAGAGTCTGTGAGTGACACGTGCAGATGCCTACAGACAGCGTTGCATACAGAGCAAACTGCAGCGTCACCTGCACTCACACACACCTTGCAGAGCTGTTAAAACAACACTGCAGGCAAAAGGAAGCTTTACACAGCCGGTGGTAAACTAGCCTGCCTAAAGCACAGTACACTAAATCGCAATCTCTAACTGTCCCTCAGAGTCAGCAGAGCAGCGTTCTTTCCCTAACTGAGTTCACAGCACAGTGACGCTAAAATGGCGGCGGCGCATTTTATACTGCATTCTGACATCATTTCAGCATCCAATCACAGCCATGCCATTAGTTAACATGACCGCAGCAGTACAGGATGTGCCCACACTTCTTAGGATTCCTCATTGGCTGACTATAATCACATTGCCTCTCAAAGAATTATGGGAACTTCCGATTCCGGTATACGATATATGAAAAATATCGGAACTAAGTATCGGAATTCCGATACAGCTAATATCGGCCGATACCCGATACTTGCGGTATCGGAATGCTCAACACTAGTCATAAATGGTGATCTCGTTAGCGATCTCATTAGCGATCTCGCTTAGTGTGGCATACCCTTTACTGTCTGCAGCACTGATGTCACATTAACAGCACAGCAGGCAATCAGTGAGCCCAATGAGTCTGACTAAGTAGACAGCACGAGCTGCTCAGAGCTACTAAGGTCAGTATTAGGTGCAGCTCTGTTAACCTGATATTAATGCTGTAGACAATAACAGATATAAGGATCAATGATTTAGACTGAGCACTTGAACCTGGGATGTTCAGAAAAGTACAGGGTTTATTACTGAGCAAACTGTGCCTAGGGACAGGTGTATTCTGAAAATGGAACAAACCTTTTTAAATTTGACTTGATGCAGTTCAATCTAACAATGGACATGTGGGCCGAACATATTTAAAACCCATTAATTATTCAACAATGTGTATGTAAGTTATAGAAAAATATTTAGAATTGAGAGTCCTCAGTGGTTGATACCTTTTAATGGCTAACTGAAAAGATGGTAACAAATTTCAAGCCTTGGAGACTACTCAGGTCTCTTCATCAGGGCTAGAATAATCCAAAATCTGAAGAGTCACATATTTGTACACAACACAGCACAGAAATAATGCAATAGATAAGACAAGTGACGAGAAGCAGAACTATCAATATGGGAGAGGGATAAACAGTTGTGGCTGTGAATATTGTAACAGTTCATAGATAAGGAGTGTGAAAGTTTTATTGTCCTCTGATTGGGGTCTAAATATTTAACTCTTCAGATTTTGTATCAATCTATGCCCGATGAAGAGACAGGGCAGGCGTCAGCACCCGGCACACCCGGGCAAGTGTCGGAGCCCTAAGTGGGGGGAACTTGCCATTGGAGACAACAGTGCGCTATGGGGGCCCTGTGCCCATGCCAGCGCCTGCTCAGGGCCCCGGTACTTTCAATACTAACCTCTATCTATTCCATCAATTATGGCTATGGCTGCATACTCTGGTCATAGGCTGGTCATTCAATCAGGTCACCCAGTGGAGATCATCTTGTTTTCATTAGTGCTTTAAAATTCCACCTCAGCCACCATCTCACAGATTCTGCTCTACATCCGCTGCCTCCAATATCAGTTCTGTTTATCAGCCTGTCGCAGATGTCTTCTTCAAGCCTGGGACTAGTGATGAGTGAGTATACTTGTTGCTCGGGTTTTTCCCGAGCATGCTCAGGTGTCCTCCAAGTATCTGGGAGTGCTCGGAGATTTAGTTTGTGTCGCCGTAGCTGCATGATTTCCGTCTGCTACATAGCCTAAATACTTGTGGGAATTGCCTATTTGTTAGGGAATCCCCGCATGTATTTAGGCTGTCTAGCAGCCACAAATCATGCAGCTACGGCAACACAAACTAAATCTCCGAGCACACCCAAATACACGGAGGACACTCAAGCATGCTCGGGAAAACACGAGCAACGAGTATACTCGCTCATCACTACATGGGACCAAAAAAAACTATAAAGCTGATGCCCTATCCATATCATTTGACCCTTGTGATGCTTCTGAAGATGCACCCTCTCAGGTAACTGAACCCGAATATATCCTTACTTATACTTCTTTATTTTCCAGCTATCCGACTAAAGGTCGTCTTCTGGTTCTCAACAAATTCTCTCTAATAGTTAACAGTTCTTCTGACTCTGATGCAGACATGGAATGTTAAATCAGTCAAGTTCTTGACTGTAATGTTCATGGACCTGTGGCGAGATGCTGGGTGCATAAAAATTATATTAATCCCCCAATACAAGTCCTTTTCAGCTATTATTTCATCTAGGGGGGCCAAAAATGGAGGGGGGTATGTTATACATCTATATCGGCTTGGCAGGGCTCCCACTCCTTCACCTGTAGCCTCTGTGCTCTGCTGTGCTACATGTTTTACAAGTGGTGACCTTGCGATCATCCTTGACATGGATGCCACACCCCATGTCTGAATGTTAAATCAGAAATGTGTCCTTTAGACATGTGTTTTTTCAGGGAGTGGAGGAGAAGGAATGACAGCAAAGCATTTGGTTTGGAGCTTAGGTCTCCGATCTTTTCTGACTCTAACAAAGCCCCTGTCTTTACTATTGTTTGTTGAAAGCATAGTTCACATTTAAATAGTTGTAACTTTCTATAGAATTATATTTCGTATTGGACTTGGTATCTATAGATAGTACTGGTCTATCTCAATATTAAATATGATTTCTATGGAATGCTGGTGGAGAGTTGACATAAAATATATATATTTTTAATTTCTGAAAATATAACAAGGTCATTAGTGTACAATTACTTCATCTTTTTCTTGTGAAAGTCTTGCTGTTATTAAGTATTTGGTTAAGATGTATTATTCCGCTGTATTGGTTTTAATAAAGAAAATTATACAGTCATATAGATGTACTGGTACAGCATACAGTACACAGGCAGTGGCGAATTCACTGCTGCTTAAAATAATAGGTTAGATCATGTGGACAAGCATTGCATTCATCGCTGAATCCCGTTGTGAAAGTAAAAATAAAATAAATTTTATTCTTTGCCAAGACATTTTAATAATGTAACATCTTCCAAATGAATAATTACATATAAAATGTATATTTTCGAATTACAGAATACAGAGTTGTATTATTTTCTTTCTCACGCAGCGAGTGGTGATTTCAGTGAGGTGACTTGAGTTCATTGGCTATGTACTCCAGTGTCCTTACTAAGCGCTCAGCACTGAAGCTGCATTCTTCAGGCGCAGCTCAGTGTCTTCTGGATATAGGGCTGATTGGTCACATTTTATGTGACTGCTTAGCAAAGAATCCAGAGGTAGCTGAGTTGGGCACGTTGTGGGACATATTGGATTATCGGCAGACAGGTGAGAATTTCTTCATTTTTTTATATTTCTTTGGATTTTAAGAAATGAGTAAAGAGGGTCAGGGAGTTTTTATTTCAAGTACCGGACTTTATTCTGTGTTTATCTTTATTACATTTGACTATGGGGTTAGTAAAGGGGGTGTCTTATAGACACCTCTCCATTTCTAACCCCTGGACTTGATGTCAGCTGACATTACAAAGTTGACATCAGCCCCAATTCTATTACCCCACTTTCCACCGCACTAAAGCAAGTGGGAAGAGTGAAGGCTAAGCACCAGAATTGGTGCATCTAATGGATGTGCAATTTCTGGGATGGAAGAGGACTGATGTTCTTAGTCTGGAAGGGGGCCGATATCCAAGGCCCCTTCCTAGGCTATTAATATCAGGCCACAGCTGTCTGCCTAGCTTTTGCTTGGTATAAATAATATGGAGGGTCCCACACCATTTTCTTGGGGGGGTCACCCCTTGTTAATAACCAGTAAAGGTTACATAGACAGCTGTGAGCTGATATTAATAGTCTGGAAAGCTCCATGTTTATTACCCTCTTCCCAGACTATAAACATCAGCGCCCAGCTGTCGGGTTTCCCTCAGCTGGTTAACCCCTTTGCAGCGTTAGACATATCCTTACGTCTTGGTTGCCTGGTAATTACTGACCCTGGACGTATGGATACATCATGGTGATTTTGCATCTTGGTGTCAGCTAAGGCTCTCAGTTCAAGGGGCTGTGCCTGCACCACCCCCCAGCATTTTAATCCCTAAATGCTGTGATCGCTACGATCGCAATACTTAGCGAGCAAGCAGAGAGAAGAAAGCCTTGGATTAGAGAGCCCACGACGTCATAGTGAAGTACTGATTGTTGCTACGGTGACTCAATGCTGGCATGACAAAATCAGGGCCACCAGGCATTAGCAAGTTAATTAGATAATGCGCAGTGCATGACACTGGCAGACCATTCCATAAAAGTCTGCGTTCCAAAACATCACTCCTTCTTTTCTAAACCCTGCTATGCGCTCAAACAGTATTTTACCCCCACATTTGGGTTATCAGCATACTCA
>JARQOD010004818.1:0-52146 GCA_033576555.1 Oophaga sylvatica
TTTCTCAAAGCTACTTTCAAATAGACATGCTGCAGTTATATACCCAACCTCCCCATCACAAATCACATACACAGATGGTGCTAATAAGACACAAAATTGCCACCAAGCGAGAACACAAACTAAAAATTATATATAAAACATGTTAACAATATACATAATGCAACATATAATGGAACATTTTTCTTTTGGGCGTTTAAGCCATTGGGAAAGCATGTCTGCAGGCAAAACATCCAATATGCCTCTCGAGTCATTAGGCGCAAACCTTCTCAATTCCTAAAACCCGCAATGAAGCAATGCTTCTCGGATGCTGAGAGACAAAAACGCTTTGAGGCAAATGACATTGCACGGCTGAGCTGGTGAGAGAAGTTACATCAGTAATATGTTCTGCAATTCTTATTTAAACATCCGTGTTGTACAAACCCACATAGCTAAGGTTACATTCCGTACATGTTATTAGATAAACCACATTTTTACTGTTACAGTTGATAAATTGTTTTATTCTATATTCCTTAACATTTCCACTATCCGTAAAGAACTGTGTTTTATAGAGTGACTACATGTTGTACATTTCACGCCCCGCAGTGGTAAAGCCCGTATGGTGTAACCATGTCTGTTTATTACTGCTTGATTGAAAAATCTTGGAGAGATGACATTTGCTAACGTGGGAGTCTTTTTCCAGTATGTCCCTCCTGCCAGCACCCTGGAGGACGTCCTCCTCCTCCTTGAGGGACAGGAAAGCACACGAGAGGTTAAAAGGTCCCACCCACCCCCTTTCCCTCAGTGTTTTTTTCTTGTCCTGCATAGAGGGACCCGAGAGAGCGTGGACTTACCGGGCTTAGGGATGGTGCGGCCAGGCCATTATTATTATTCATTTTTATAGCGCCATTTATTCCATAGGCTTTACATGTGAGAGGGGGCGAATATAGGCAATTACAATAAATATGAGCAATACAGGACGCACATAAGTACAGAAGGAGAGAGGACCCTGCCCGCGAAGGCTCACAGTCTACAGGGGGATGGGGAGGATACACTAGGAAAGGGTAGAAACTGGTCGTGCCGGCAGTTCAGTAGACTGAGGATCACTGCTGGTTGTAGGCTTGTCGGAAGAGGTAGGTCTTCAGGTTCTTTTTGAAGATTTCCATGGTAGGCGAGAGTCTGATGTGTTGGGGTAGAGAGTTCCAGAGTTGGGGGGGCACGGGAGAAGTCTTGTATGCGGTTGTGGGAAGAAGAGATAAGGGAGAGTAGAGAAGGAGATCTTGAGAGGATTGAAGGTTGCGTGAGGGTAAGTAGCGGGAGACCATGTCACAGATGTATGGAGGAGACAGGTTGTGGATGGCTTTGTATGTCTTAGTTAGGGTTTTGAACTGGTGCCTCTGGACGATAGGAAGCCAATGAAGGGCTTGGCATAGGGGAGAGGCTGGGGAATAACGGGGGAGACAGGTGGATTAGTCGGGCAGCAGAATGTAGGATGGATGGAGTGGTGCCAGAGTGCTAGAGGGGAGGCCAGAGAGCAGGAGGTTGCAGTAGTCAAGGCGGGAGATAAGGGCATGCACTAATGTTTTTGTGGTGTCGTGGTCAAGGATGCACGGATCCGGGAAATATTTTTGAGTTTGAGACGGCAGGAGGGGCTAGGGTTTGGATATGTGGCTTGAAAGAAAGGGCAGAGTCGGGGGATCACCCGAGGCACCGAGCTGCGGGACCGGGGAAAAGTGAGCAGCCGTTGACATTGAGGGATAGGTCTGGTGGAGGGGTTAGAGTGAGATGGGGGGAAGATGATAAATTCTGTTTTGTCCATGTTCAGTTTTAGACAGCTAGCAGAAAGAAAGCTGAAATAGCGGACAGACAGTGTGGGATTTTGTCAGTAAGTGTAACGAATGGAAGTGGAGGCAGAGATGGTGAAGTTCACATTCGTTTTTTATTTTTATGTGGAACCTCGAGACCGCGGTCCGGGGGGCTCCGAAGGGGGCGTAACTGTGAGCCCCGGGTACCCGTAGTAAGGCCCCTCGAAAAAAGACCAGAATGGAATACCCGGAGAACACAGGTGTTACCTCCAGTTAGACCCGGACACGTGGCAGCTGTCCCAGAGGATAACAGGTAAAAACAGAGTCCATGGAGGGTTCTTGACGGAGAAAGGGTAAGGTCCTGGTCAGAATGGGGTGGTGGCAGGCTGGCTTCAGTGACCTTGTCAAGGTCCACGGGTACGGATGGCTGATGGCGGAACGGGATGACACTTGCGCCGTAATAGCCGAGATTGTCCAGGTTAGCCAGATACGGGTTAGCAATGATCTGAGGAGGACAAACAGTATAAGCGAAGACAGAGACTGCAGACGCAGCACAGACAGATCAGGAACAGAACCGGATGTAGCAATGATAGAACACGTTGCTCCGGCACTCCCCTTATGGTGGAGTGACCAGATATAGTACTGAGTGCGCTGCCATTGGTTAATTAGCTTTTCAAAAAATGCACGCTGCCCCTTTAAGAGAGACGGTGGGGCACGGCCTCGCGTCCTAAGCAATCTATCTGGAGGCCTGCTAGCAGCGTGCCAGGAAGTGGAGGAGGACACAGGACGTGAGGAGCAGATGGGACAGGAGACCCCAGCCTGCGCGCAGACTGCTGCAGAGGGACAGCTAGAGGAACAGGTGAGTGACCAGGACGGAGTGCAGGCCAGCGCGGGGGACGAGTGTAACAGTAAGGAGGTGAGGTTTAGGTCCAGATAGGTAGATCTGCGTGTATTGGCATAGAGATGATACTGCAAACCGTGGGATTCTATGAGCTGTCCCAGGTCGAAGGTGTAGATGGAGAAGAGTAGGGGTCCCAGAAGTGAGCCTTGAGGAACACCCACAGACAGGGGGCGAGGTGAGGAGGTGGTGTGGGAGAGGGAGACACTGAATGTTCGATCTGTTGGATATGATGAGATCCAGGATAGGGCCAAGCCTGTGATGCCCGAGATGAGAGAATCTGGAGCAGGAGGGAGTGGTCCACAGTGTCGAAGGCAGAAGAAAGGTCCAGGAGAAGGAAGGACAGAGTAGTGTCGCTTGCTCTTGGCGGTTGTAGGTCGTTAGTGACTTTAGTTGGGCAGTTTCAGTTGAATGATGCAGTCGGAAGCCTGATTGCAAGCGGTCAAAGAGCGAGCAAGAGGAGAGGTGGGAGGACAGTTCAAGATGGACATGCTGTTCCAGTAGTTTTGTGGCATAAGGGAGAAGAGATATCGGGCGATAGCTAGACGCAGAGGATGGGTCAAGGGAGGACTTTTTTATTATGGGTGTGATTGAGGCATGTTTGAAGGATGAGGGGAAACACACCATTTGTAAGTGAGAGGTTGAAGAGGTGTGTTAGGGTAGGGATGAAGACTGTGGCGAGGTTAGGGATGAGGTGGGACGGGAGGGGTCAAGTGTGCAAGTGGTGAGGTGTGATCTTGAAAGGAGGGTGGAGAGCTGATCTTCTGTCATGGTGGAGAAGTTGGTTTTGGAGGAACAGGGCTGAGCAGCTAAGAGGGGCAGTGGGGGCTGTGGGCCAAAGCTTTCCCTGATCGTATCAATCTTCTGCTTGAAAAAGGAGGCAAAATCTTCAGCAGTAATGAGATGAGAGGGGGGAGGTGGTGGGGGACGGAGTAGAGAATTGAAAGTGTTGAAGAGCTGTTTAGGGTTGTGAGACAGGGAGGATATGAGAGATGAGAAGTAAGTTTGCTTTGCGGCAGTGAGTGTGGACTTGAAGCTGGTGAGGGACTGCTTGTATGCGGTTAAGTGCTCAGCAGAGCGGGATTTTTTCCATCTCCGCTCAGCAACTCTGGAACCCCGTCTCAGTTCTTTGGTGAGGCTGGTCAGCCAGGGTGCCTGTTGATTGTGCGAGTTTTGCAATGTGCGAGGGGGGCGGCCAAAATCAAGTGCTGCTGTTATTGTGGTGTTATAAAAGGTAGCAGCAGCATCTGTGTCATGAAGTGAGGCTATGTCTGTAAGAGGGAGGAGGGACCAGAGAGCGATTGTAGGTTGAGGTGTTTGAGATTTTGCGAGGATGAACGAGTTTGTGGAGAGGTGTTGCGTACTAGAAGAGGAGAGGGAAGAAAATGTCAGTAGGTTGTGGTCAGACAGGGGCAGGGGTGAGTTAGTGAGATTAGTAAGGGAGCAGAGGGGGTGAAGATAAGGTCCAGTCTGTGACCATGTTTGTGAGTGGCCGCAGAGGACATTGAGTGAGACCGAAGGAGGCAGTGAGGGACAAAAGTTTGGAGGTAGCGGAGGTGGAAGTGTCAATGGGGATGTTAAAGTCACCATGATGATAGTGGGGATGTCAGCAGAGAGGAAATGAAGCAGCCAGGTGGTGAAGTGATCGAGAAAGGTGGAGATGGCTAGTTCTGGGGGGCGGTAGATGACAGCTAGTGGAGGTTGGAAGGGGAATATGTTATGTTTTGGTAGCTGAGGAGAGCAGGCAAAAACAGCAATACACCAGAGAGGTTGGAATCTACTGTATTGCAGTACCCTGACTAACCACCACAACTAAAGGCAGCCGTGGAGCGTTCCTACGTTGGTCCTAGACGCCTCGTCACAGCCTGAGAGGCTAACTACACCTAAAGATAGAAAGAGGGAAAGCTATCTGCCCCGGAGCAGATCCCCAAAGAACATAGGAAGCCCCCAAACATGTAATGGCGGTTAGACAAGAGGAAATACAGACACAGACAGAAAATAGTATGAGCAAACGCTGGGGCCCAATCTGCCTAGACAGAAAAGGATAGGAAGGATACTTACTGCAATCCCAAAAAACCCTAAAAAAGCCAACGCTACTAATTGCAAAAACACCTGAGATCACCGACCTCTACCACCTAAATTAGTTCTCTGGTGTAACAAAACTAAGCCGAGCCACTGAAAAAACTGGAAAAGGCAAATGAACAAAAAAACAGTGGCTCCAGAGGAACCGAGAGGAGCCCAAGCCCCCCGGGGAGGGGAACCTGGCCAACCTCACAGAAATGCAGAGAAATATGCAAATGGCAAGCACAAAAACAAAAAACAGAAAATATCTTATCTGAGAGCAGGAGAAGAGGTAAGACTCAGCAAGCTTCCAAGTGAACCAGGAAACAACATTGAGACAAGAACAATTTATCACCGGCAACTATGATGGGGGGAAACCTCCCTTATATCCAGCCAGTCCGTGATTCCTGATTGCCAATCCTCATTGAATGGTTCAGTACCGTTTGTAACACCAGAGGGAGTTCTGCTCAGAATTCATTTCTAAAACATTCATAACAGGAGTGATGCGGACGGAGTGCACCTCAAGTGAGGGAAGAGTAGCGGAGGGTGGGAGAGGAAGTGGGGTAAAGGAGCAGGAATGGAGATGAGCAAGCCAACTCCTCCACACCGTTTCTTGCTGGGGCGGGGTGTGTGAGAGAGATGGAATCCGCCATAAGAGAGAGCAGCTGGAGAGGCTGTGTCAGAGGGGGGTGAGCTAGGTTTCAGTGATGCCAAGGAAGGAGTTTGTTGGTGATAAAGAGGTCATGGATAAATGACAGTTTATTGCAGACTGAGCGTGCGTTCCATAGTGCTCCAGGTAGGGGGACCGGGGGGAGGGGGACGTGGATGAATGGGTATGAGGTTATCATGGTTGCAGAAACGTATAGAGGATCGTGGCAGGGTGTTAGAAATGAGTGTGGGGATGTGCTGAGGAGGACCAGGATTTGGGGAAACGTCGCCAGCAATGAGGAGTAACAGACAGAGTGTTAGAAGGTGGGAGCAGGATAAGCCATGATCTGGACAGAGGGGCTTGTATGTAGAGGAACAGTTCTGAGGAGAAGGTGAGGTGGCTGGGGAGGATGGAGGGAGAAATTAATAGTTCCTTACTAGGTGGGGGGATTAATGGAGAGCGGGCAAAATAGAGAAGTATGGGGGTGAAAGTGAGAATGAGTCGAAACATTGTTGTGGGGTTATAGTCTGTTACTTATAGTCAAATTCCAGTCCAATTCTAGTCTAATTCAGAATGTTGTAATTAGAAATCTGTAATTTGAAATATGGGATTTGAAATCATCCTGTGCAGACTACGTCTGTGCAGACCATGGCCCTGAATATATGAATATCTTCTTCCCTATCAAAACAGCCAGGACTGAAACTTCCCCGGGGGGAGTCCCTCGGTCCCAAAGGCCAGTGAGTGGACGGTACTCATGGTTGGAGCCGCTCCTCCCGGTGGGAGGCTCTCGGCTTCCGACACCAGATGGTCAGGTCCCGGTAAGAGCGCTGGTGCGCGTGTACCGCAGGTGGTAAGACTTCGGGGCGGGCACGGAGACCGGGTTAGCGTCGCTGCAGCGGATGTCAGCCTGCATTCCAGACTGGAATGCAGAAGAGAGACAGGAGGCGGAAGGCTTCGGGTCTCGAGAGGGGAGCGCGTCACTTCCGGTGACGTCATTGTCAGCGCCGAGGCAGCAGTGAGCGGCAGGAGATTCTCCAGCGTCGGAACGCTGGGAAGGAAGTCGGCGGTGTGACATGGAGAAACAGCTCTCCAAGGACATGGCGGATGAAGGAGCGGTGATGTGCGCGGTGCGCAGATGCCTTCACACACACATAGGCCCGCAACACTGCTTAAAGCCTGACAGATTCCCTATCTTACATTTAGGAGAAGGGATCCGCAGCAACTCCCCCAGCAGCACTAAGAAGTCGGGCAAATCTCTAGAGAAATCTAACAGATGTCCCATATGTAATGTCAAGCTCCTATAGCAAAACGCTATGTAAACCCTGTACCACCAAGGTTATGAAGGATGAGCAGCAGGCCCTCCTATCGGAGATGAGATCTATGATAAGGGAGGAAGTCAGACGAGTCTCTCACGGCATCGGTCGGCCAGTCCAGAGGGTGGCCGCAAGCGAGTAAGATGGGAGACAGAAATGGAAGGAACGGACCCCAGTTCAGGAGAGGACTCGGATCCACTGGATTCAGATCCTTATGAGGAAGGGGAACTCCCACCGAATCTACATGACAGGGGTAGGAAGTACCTGTTCCAGGTCGAGGAGACAGAAGAACTGGTTAAAGCGGTTAGAAGCACGATGCAGATCGAGGAGAGTCCAAAGCCGCAGTCCAGGCAGGACCTAATGTTCGGGGGTCTTACTCCACAGAAACAGACGGTGTTCCCTGTTAGTGAACATATTCGCTCTATGGTCTTAGAGGAATGGAAGGACGCCGAGCGTAGGCTGGTGCTGTCCCGTGATTTTAAGGGACATTTGCCCTTTGACCCAGAAGAAATAAAACTCTGGGAGGAAATACCAAATATAGATGTCCCGGTGGCGAGGGTGGCCAAAAAGACAGCCATCCCCTTTGAGGACTCATCAAGCTTGCGTGACCCCATGGACCGTAGGGCTGATATTCTCTTAAAGAGAGCTTGGGAATCCTCATCAGCTCTGATTAAGACCAATATAGAGGCCACGTCAGTAGCCAGGTCTATGTGTTTGTGGATGGGACAGTTGGAAGAACAGGTCACCAATAAGACCCCTAGAGCAGATATTATAGCATCTCTTCCACTAATGAAATCAGCCACAGCATTTTAAGCTGACACATCGGGGGAATCGGTAAGATTCGCAGCAAGAAATAGCTCTCTATCTAATGCGGCTAGAAGAGCTATTTGGTTGCGATCTTGGTCAGGAGATAACACCTCAAAATCTAGGTTGTGCTCCTTCCCCTGCGTAGGCCTGAGAGTGTTTGGGCCAGCTCTGGACAACATGCTAGAGCTAGCTTCTGACAAGAAAAAGGGTTTTCCTGAGGAAAAACCTAGACAGCCTCAGTCCTTTTGTAGAAGCTTTGCCTCTAGATGTCAGTCGGACTTTAGGTCCCAGGGTAGATCCAATAGGGGATCATATAGAAGTTCCCATAGTCAGAGCGGAAGGAAAGGCCCCTTCGCTTCGTCTTCCAGGTCTAAGAGGCAATGACGGCAGAAGCATCGGAGGGAGACTCCGCCATTTTGCAGAGAGATGGGCTCAGATTACACAGAACCGCTGGGTTCTCAAAACAATATCAGAAGGTTACTTAAAAGAGCTCTACTCCACTCCGCCCCCGAAAGATTCATCGCTCCTACGGTAGTCCAGTTAGACTCCCCCATGTGGGTCGATCTTCAGGACATGATCAATTCAGAGGTCTTAGTGGCAGATCCCTCAAAAGAAAGAGGAAGGGGTCACTATTCTTCTCTGTTTTCTATCCCAAAACCATCGGGCGAGACGCGTACGATTATAAATCTAAAGCCGCTAAACACCTGGGTAAAATACAAGAGGTTTCGAATGGAATCTATTCGGTCCACAGTCCATCTTATAAACAGAGATGCAGTGATGTGCACCCTCGATTTAAAAAGTGCCTATTTCCAGGTCCCTATTCACCCATTATCTCAAAAGGTTCTAAGATTCGCTATAGCTCTGCCGTCTGGGACCTACCACTTCCAGTTTCAGGGCCTTCCTTTGGGCTTGCCTCGGCACCCCGAATATTCACAAAGCTGGTAGCAGAGGTAGTGGCCTACCTGAGAAGCCAAGGAACTATAATCGTCCCATACTTAGACGATTTTCTTTTGATGGCAGAGTCGGAAGAGCTGCTAACGATTCACAGGAACCGAACAATTGCAGTTTTAGAAGACCTAGGCTGGATTATAAACTGGCAAAAATCAGATCTAGTGCCAGAACACAGGAAGGTCTTCTTAGGAGTCCTGCTGGATTCAGGTGCAGAATATCATTCTTGCCAACAAAGAAGCAGGACACAGTTAGAGGCGGAGTCAGAGACCTCCTGAAGCATCGTACATCCATAAGAGATACTATGAGAGTACTGGGTCTCATGACCGCTGTAACGAATGGAAGCGGAGGCAGAGGTGGTGAAGTTCACATTCGTTTTTATTTTTAAATGTGGAACCTCTAGACCACGGTCCGGGGGGCTCCGAAGGGGGCGTAACTAGTGAGCCCCGGGTACCCGTAGTAAGGCCCCTCGAACAGGACCAGAATGGAATACCCGGAGGACACAGGTGCTACCTCCAGTTAGACCCCAGACACGTGGCAGCTGTCCCAGAGGGACCAAAAGGTTAACAGGTGTTTACAGAGTCCGTGGAGGGTTCTCGACAGAGAAGGGTAAGGTCCTGGTCCAGAATAGATGGTATCAGGCTGGCTTCAGTGACCTTGTCACGGTCCACGGGTACGGATGGCTGATGGCGGAACGGGATGACTCTTGCGCCAGTAATAGCTGAGATTGTCCGGGTTAGCCAGATACGGGTTAGCAAAGATCTGAGGAGACAAACAGTATCAGCGAAGCACAGAGACTGCAAACGCAGCGCAGACAGATCAGGAACAGAACCGGATGTAGCAATGATAGAACACGTTGCTCCGGCACTCCCCTAATGGTGGAGTGACCAGATATAGTACTGAGTGTGCAGCCATTGGTTAATTAGCTATTTCAAAAAATGCACGCTGCCCCTTTAAGAGAGGCGGTGGGCGCGGCCTCGCGTCCTAAGCCGTCTATCAGGAGGCCTGCCAGCAGCGTGCCAGGAAGTGGAGGAGGACACAGGACGCCGTGGAGCAGATGGGACATGAGACCCCAGCCCACGCACAGACTGCTGCAGAGGAACAGGTGAGTGAGCCGAACAGAGTGCAGAGCCAGCGCTGGGACCGGGTGTAACAGTATCCCCCTCTTTACTCCCCTCTTTTTCAAGCCTGCGTGAAATCTTTTAAGAAGAAGAGGAGCCTGGATGTTCTCCTCAGGCTCCCAAGACCTCTCCTCAGGACCAAAACCCCTCCAGTCCACCAGGTAATAGATCCTACCTCTTACTCTCTTAGAGGCCAAGATATGTTTTACCTCAAAAACATCATTCTCAGAGACCGGATCGGGAGTGGTACCCGGGTCCTTAAAGAAGGAACTCAACACTACTGGTTTGAGGAGAGAAACATGAAAGGAGTTAGGTACACGTAGAGAATTAGGCAATTTCAGCTTGTAAGAGACCGGGTTGATTTGTCTCAAGACTTCAAAGGGACCAATGAAACGAGGACCCAATTTGTACGATGGTAACTTCAGACGGATGTGCTTGGAGGAGAGCCATACTTTGTCTCCTAGACGAAAGATGGGAGCCTCCAAACGTCTTTTGTCCGCATGCGTCTTCATACGTTGGGAAGCTTTCTCCAAAGCCGACTGGTCTCACTCCAAATGTCCGAGAAATTTTTAGACAAGATATCGACTGCCGGAACATCAGATACTCCCGAAACAGGAAGAGGAATTCCAGGTTGCAGTCCAAACACAATCTGAAAAGGAGACTTTGCAGAAGATTCACTTACTTGATTGTTGTAGGAGAATTCCGCCCAGGGCAGTAATTCTACCCAGTCATTATGATGAGCGTTGACAAAGTGACGCAGGTATCCAGCCAGGATTTGATTGATCCTCTCCACTTGCCCATTAGACTGGGGATGATATGCAGAAGAAAAGTCTAGTTCAATTTTTACCATTTTACAGAGTCCTCTCCAGAACTTAGAAGTGAACTGGACGCCCCTGTCGGACACGATGTGGAGAGGAAATCCATGTAGACGGAAGATGTGCTGAATGAAGTGAGCGGCCAGTTCTGGAGCAGACGGGAGACCAGATAGCGGAACGAAGTGAGCCATTTTAGAGAAGCGGTCACAACAACCCATACCCTGAGCAGCCAGAAGAAATGGGAAGATCCGTGATGAAATCCATCGCAATGTGCTGCCAGGGAGCGGACGGAATCGGAAGAGGTAGAAGTCTGCCAGCTGGTAGATGTTTAAAAGTTTTGTTACAGGCACATGAAGGACAGGCTGAAACGAACTCCTGGATATCCTTGCCCATGGTAGGCCACCAGTAATAACGGGAGATGAGTTGCTGCGTCTTTTTCTGATCAGCATGGCCAGCCAACTTAGAGGAATGACCCCAGCGCAGAACACGGGTACGATCAGAAGCAGACACAAAAGTCTTCCCAGGAGGAAGCCGGGCCAGATCAGTGGAGGCAACAGAGACTAACTTAGAAGATTCAATAATGTGCTGAGGTTCTTCCTCCAGTTCAGGGGGCAAGAAGGCTCTAGAGAGTGCGTCTGCCTTGATGTTTTTGTCAGCTGGACGAAAATGAAGTACAAAATTGAAACGGGCAAAAAATAATGCCCAACGGGCCTGACGGGGATTCAGTCTTAGGCAGTTTGGAGATAGGCAAGGTTTTTATGGTCGGTGAATATGATTACCTGGTGATGAGCTCCTTCAAGAAGATGTCTCCATTCTTGCAGAGCCAATTTGATGGCCAACAGTTCGCGATCACCGACAGAGTAGTTCCTCTCTGCAGGAGAAAAAACCTTGGAGAAAAAACCACACGAGACCATCCGCCCGGTAGACGACTTCTGGGTCAGAACTGCACCTGCACCTATGGAAGAAGCGTCAACCTCAAGAAAAAATTGCTCACTTGAATTAGGACGATGGAGAACGGGTGCGGAAGCAAAAGCTTTTTTTAGAGAAACGAAGACCTCTTCTGCCTCGGAGGACCATTCCTTAGAGTTTACACCTTTCCGGGTTAAGGCTGTGATTGGAGCCACTCGGGTGGAAAAGTGTGGAATAAATTGCCGGTAGTAATTGACGAACCCTAGGAACCTTTGTATGGCTTTTAGCCCAGACGGACGAGGCCAGTTGAGAACTGCAGACAACTTCTCCGGATCCATCTTTAATCCTGTGGAAGATACAATGTACCCAAGGAAAGGCAAAGAAGACTGCTCAAAGAGCATTTCTCGTATTTGGCATATAGCCTGTTCTCTCTGAGTCTTTGTAAGACCAGGCGTACTTGCCTCCGGTGTGACGTTAAATCAGCAGAGAAAATCAAAATATCGTCCAGGTAAACCACGACACATGTATAGAGCAAGTCCCTGAAAATGTCATTCACAAATTCCTGAAAAACCGCAGGAGCATTGCTTAGGCCGAATGGCATTACCAGGTATTCATAGTGGCCGTCACGGGTGTTGAAGGCTGTTTTCCATTCGTCCCCCTCTCTAATTCGGATCAGATTGTAGGCCCCTCTGAGGTCCAATTTGGTGAAGATCTTGGCCCCTCGGAGACGATCAAACAACTCTGAAATAAGAGGTAATGGATACCTGTTTTTTACCGTGACCTGATTCAGACCCCGATAGTCAATGCAGGGCCGCAAGGATCCATCCTTCTTCTTCACAAAGAAGAATCCAGCTCCTGCCGGTGACGATGACTTTCGGATAAATCCTCTATCCAGATTCTCTTGGATGTAGTCCGACATGGCCTGAGTCTCTGCCTGTGAAAGAGGATACACTCTCCCGCGGGGAAGAGATTCTCCAGGAAGAAGCTCTATCTGACAGTCATACGACCTGTGTGGAGGTAGTCTCTCAGCCTCCTTTTTCCAAAGACGTCAGAGAAGGACCA
Organism: Oophaga sylvatica; assembly: GCA_033576555.1. NCBI lineage: Eukaryota > Metazoa > Chordata > Amphibia > Anura > Dendrobatidae > Oophaga > Oophaga sylvatica. The sequence continues at coordinate 12,365 of JARQOD010004818.1, forward strand.
ATAGGCGGAAGGCAACCCTGGCAGGGTATCAGGCTGGACAGGAGGCGAAGCAGGTTGAATCCGGGTTAAGCAACGATTCATGCAGGTATCTCCCCAACGCAGAACTTCTCCAGTTTTCCAATTCAGGACTGGTTCATGCATCTGGAACCAAGGTAAACCTAAGAGCATGGGATGGGATAAACCGGGATATACATAAAAACGCATTAGTTCAGTATGCATTAGACCTACCCGGAGTTCCACCAACTCGGTTTGAAACTGGACGGGCTCGGTCAGTGGTTTGCCATCCACAGCGGACACCTGTAACGGATCAGGAAGACGCTGGACAGGTAAGCGGTAATGATCCACAACCGCCTGCTGGATGAAGTTCCCTGCAGCTCCAGAATCCAGTAGACAATGTTCGGAAAATTTTATTGCCCCATAGGACACGGAGACTGAGATGTGTAAAGAGGGAGAGGACTGTTCTCTACCTAGGTTGGCCCCTCCTACCGGACCTAGGCACTGGAGTTTCCCGACTTTTTAGGACAGAGATGGATCAAATGTTCAGAACTACCGCAGTAGTAACAACTTCCCTCCTTGCGACGTGACTCCCGACAGCGGGTGGCCAAACTTACATGGTCCACCTCCATGGCCTCGGAGGAGGAAAGCGAGGTACCTGTTTTATACAAACTAGAGTCCAGGTGATAGGACCTTTTGTCCCGCTTGATCTCCATAGAACGCTCCTGAAAACGCAGGTCAATTCGGGTTGCCAAAGATATCAACTCCTCCAAGAGGGTAGGTCTGTCCCGTCCCGCCAGCTCATCCTTGATTCTTCCGGATAAGCCCTCCCAGAAGTTTGCAACCAGGGCCTCATTGTTCCACGATAATTCAGACGAGAGGGTGCGGAATTTAACAGCATACTGAGCTACCGTGAGAGTACTGTCACGCGGTCTTATGATATGTGTACGATGTCAGTAAACTATTCTTAAAAGAACAACACTCTATACAACATATAGATTAGCAACATCAGCATGTAAATATAGAATAGATTTACCTGACACGATATCCGTTGAACTCAGGGTTAATCTTGAGGACTTGATACACTGTCACAGGAAAGAGGAGGACCGGGGGTCTAACCTGACCCTAAACTGGGGTCCTAACTAATCCCTCACCTTGGAGGTACTGATAATGGTTCAGAGGTCCAAGTCTCCAGCCTAACCCTGTCTCCTATCAGTCCTGAACCCTGTAATCAGTCCTAAGAAGGATTCTGATTACCACCAAAGGGATATGGGCTGATCTCTGCTAAATACACAGATTAGACATATAAGACAGACTGGAGAAAACACAGACTTGCATACACACTCAAACACAGAAGGAACATAAATGATCTGGGATATTAAACTCTAAGCAAGGTGAGCTTAAAACAACTAAGGAGCTCTTTAACTTAAGTCTATACAGATACAGTCCTATCTGTGGTCTGCATGAAGAATTTCACTGGCAACTCCCAACACAGACAACCAGAGATTTAAAGGAAACCAATCAACAAATAATTAATTGCAGCCGGGAGAAACTGCACCCAGTCCCAGAACTGAGCACAGACAGAATTAACTCCCTAACTGCCAAACACAAAGAAACAGCAACTCAGCTGTGAGAAGTCAGAATGTGCAACCGCGACGATCTTCGTGGCGATGCACACATGACAGTACCCCCCCTTCTACGAGGGGCCTCCGGACCCTCAGGGCCAGGTTTGCCCGGGTGAGTTCTGTGGAAGGTCCGCACCAAACGATCTGCGTTAATGTCAGACGCAGGAACCCACGTCCTCTCCTCTGGACCATACCCCTTCCAATGCACCAAGTACTGAAGGGACCGGCGATTCAGACGTGAGTCAATGATCTTTGACACTTGAAACTCCAAGTTACCATTGACCACCACTGGAGGAGGAGGTAGAGGTGATGGTATGACTGGTGCCACGTACCTCTTAAGTAATGACTTGTGGAACACATTATGAATTTTAAACGTAGGAGGGAGGTCCAGACGAAATGCCACAGGATTAATTATGGAACTGATCCTGTACGGCCCGATGAATCTGGGGCCCAGCTTCCAGGAGGGAACTTTAAGTTTTATATTCCTGGTAGACAACCATACCAGATCGTTCACATTAAGATCTGGACCAGAAACTCTCCTCCTATCAGCCATACGTTTATAACGGTTCCCCATAGCACTCAGATTATTCAATACACCTCTCCACACTGAAGCAAGTGACGACGAGAAACGCTCCTCCTCAGGAACCCCAGAAGGGCCCCCCCCATTGAATGTACAAAACTGGGGATGAAAACCATATGCCCCAAAAAACGGGGACTTACCAGTGGACTCGCTCCGCCTGTTGTTAAGAGCGAACTCTGCCAGAGGCAAGAAGAAGACCAGTCCTCCTGGTTCTCTGAGACAAAACACCGAAGATAAGTCTCTAGGCTTTGATTCAGACGCTCTGTCTGACCATTGGTCTGCGGATGAAAAGCCGAGGAAAATGACAATTGCATCCCCGACGTAAACAAAATGCCCTCCAAAACTTGGACACAAACTGAGACCCCCTATCTGACACCACATCAGAAGGCAACCCATGAAGTCTCACAATCTCCCCAATGAACACCTGTGCCAGAGTTTTAGCATTAGGGAGGGCAGGAAGAGCAATGAAATGTGCCATCTTACTGAACCTGTCAACAACCACCAGTATGACAGTCTTCACTGACGACTGAGGAAGGTCCGTGATGAAGTCCATAGACAAATGAGTCCATGGACGCTCCGGAAGTTTCAAGGGTAAGAGGGTCCCAGACGGACGGGTATGAGGGGTCTTAGAGCGAGCACAAACCCCACAGGACGCGACAAAAGTTAAAACATCTTTATTAACGTTAGGCCACCAAAACCGGCGAGAAAGGAGATCTAAAGTAGCCTTACTCCCTGGATGTCCTGCTAAAGCAGAATTATGATGTGCCTCAATAACCTTTTGTCTCAACTGATTTGGGACAAACAGTCTCCCTGGAGGTCCTGCAGGGGCGTCCCCCTGAGCCTCTAACACCTCCTCCTCAAGCTCAGAACATACAGCCGACACTACCACCCCCTCCTGAAGGATAGGAATCGGGTCATCCATTTTCCCGGCCCCTGGGAAACTGCGAGACAAGGCATCCGCCTTAACATTCTTAGATCCAGGGCGATAAGTGACAACAAAATTAAACCTGGTAAAAAACAACGACCATCGAGCTTGTCTGGAATTCAGACGCTTAGCAGATTCCAAATACAGCAGGTTCTTGTGATCAGTAATGACGGTGACGGTGGACTGCCCCCTCCAAAAAGTGACGCCATTCTTCAAAAGCCAACTTAATGGCCAAAAGTTCCCTATTGCCGATATCATAATTCCTTTCGGCGGACGACAATTTTTTAGAAAAGAAAGCGCACGGATGCCATTTACCAGGGGACGGACCCTGGGACAATATTGCACCCACCCCTACGTCAGACGCGTCCACCTCCACAACGAACGGCTGTGATGCATCTGGTTGGATGAGAACGGGTGCCGAAGCAAAACATTTTTTCAAAGAGGAAAAAGCTTGGCAAGTTTTGTCCGACCATTTAGAAAAATCCGTCCCTTTTCTTGTCATGTCAGTGAGAGGTTTGACAACAGATGAGAAATTACAAATAAATTTCCGGTAGTAGTTAGCAAACCCCAGAAAACGCTGCAGAGCCTTAAGATCCTCTGGCTGATCCCATTCAAGCACTGCTCTCACCTTTTCAGGGTCCATACGGAAACCGGAGGCTGACACCAAGAAACCCAAAAACTGAAGTTCCTGTACGGCGAATACACACTTTTCCAGTTTGGCGTATAGTTTATTGTCTCGCAAGATCTGCAACACCTGTCTCACATGCTCCTGGTGAGACACAAGATCTGGTGAGTAAATTAAAATGTCATCCAAATATACGACCACAAACAGCCCCACCAGATGACGAAAAATGTCATTAACAAAATGTTGGAATACTGCTGGTGCAGTAGTCAGACCAAAAGGCATGACAAGGTTCTCATAATGTCCCTCCGGCGTGTTAAACGCCGTTTTCCACTCATCCCCCTCTTTTATCCTAATCAGATTATACGCCCCCTGAGATCCAATTTAGAGAACCATTTGGCGCCAACAATTTGATTGAAGAGATCAGGAATCAGAGGGAGTGGATACGGATCTCGAACAGTAATCCGATTAAGTTCGCGGAAATCCAAGCAAGGGCGTAGGCCTCCATCTTTTTTCTTCACAAAGAAGAACCCCGCGGCCACTGGGGAAGATGAAGGTCTAATATGCCCTTTGGCCAGACTTTCCGAAATATAATCTTTCATAGCCTGCCTCTCAGGACCAGAAAGGTTATATAACCTAGCTTTAGGTAACTTAGCATCAGGAAGTAAATTAATAGAGCAGTCATACACGCGATGAGGAGGCAACTCCTGACACCCCTCCTCAGAGAACACATCCCCAAAGTCCTCCAAAAAAGGAGGCAAAGTACTAGGCACGACCGCACTGATGACTGTGTTCATGCAGTTACTTTTGCAAAACTCCCCCCATTGGCTTATATCTCTGGACTGCCAATTAATCACAGGGTTATGTTTAACCAACCAAGGAAGTCCCAACACAATAGGAGTAGGTAGACCCTCCAACACATAACAAGATAATAGTTCCCTATGTATTGCCCCTACCCGAAGGTCAATGTTATGAACCTCATGAACAAAGCTACCTTGGCCGAGAGGCCTGGCGTCAATGGAGAATATAGGGATCGGTTTGACCAATACACTCAGATGCATACCTTGAGCCTGAGCAAACTGAGCGTCAACCAGATTAGCCCCGGACCCACTATCAAGAAGAACAGAAAATCTCTCCACTCTCGTACCAACCACCACCTCCACTGGTACAAGGAACTGAGAAGAACTAGCGGACGAAATACATACTCCCAGGTTGTCGTCCACCACACAACCTGGGATTAACAGTTTTCCGGCGACTTTTTGCTCAACAAGGCACGGGATGGACATCCCCCAACAAAATGTCCCTCTTTCCCGCAGAAGAAACACCTTCTAGTCCTGCGGCGTACCGCCAATCCCCTCCTACGAAATGATGTCCCTCCCAACTGCATAGGCTCCTCCGAACAGACAAGGGGAACCTCAACATAAGGGACTTTAGTAGTAGGTGGAGTAACAACAGGGGGCGGAGTTACCTCGCACCTCTCCCGGAGCCGTCTATCAGTACGGATAGCTAGGGCCATAGCAGCCTCCAGTGATGGAGGAGAATCATACTGAGCCAAAACGTCCTTTAATTTGTCAGAAAGCCCATGACAAAACTGGCTCCTAAGAGCTGGGTCATTCCACTGAGTATCTGTGGCCCATCTACGGAACTCAGAAGCAAATTCCTCCGCCGGACGATCTCCCTGCTGTATCTTACGTAATTTTGTCTCAGCAAGAGAGACCCGATCTGGGTCATCATATACCAAACCCAGGGCAGTAAAAAATCGATCTACTGACTGTAGAGCCGAGGATCCCGGAGGAAGGGAGAAGGCCCAGGATTGAGGGTCCCCTTGTAGGAGCGAGATAACAATTCCCACTCTCTGCTCTTCACTCCCTGATGATCGAGGCCGAAGCCGAAAATACAATTTACATGCTTCCCTGAAGGTAAAAAATTTGTCTCGCCCACCAGTGAACCTGTCCGGGAGAGCTACTTTAGGTTCAAATCTGGTTTGCTCCGAGGGAGACAAAACTTTGGACTTAATGTCCGTCAGCTCCATGGATAATCCCTGCAACTGCAGAGCCAGCTGGGCTACTGGATCCATGGCAACTGGGAATAATTTTATGGGCCAGTGAAAATGTCACGCGGTCTTATGATATGTGTACGATGTCAGTAAACTATTCTTAAAAGAACAACACTCTATACAACATATAGATTAGCAACATCAGCATGTAAATATAGAATAGATTTACCTGACACGATATCCGTTGAACTCAGGGTTAATCTTGAGGACTTGATACACTGTCACAGGAAAGAGGAGGACCGGGGGTCTAACCTGACCCTAAACTGGGGTCCTAACTAATCCCTCACCTTGGAGGTACTGATAATGGTTCAGAGGTCCAAGTCTCCAGCCTAACCCTGTCTCCTATCAGTCCCTGAACCCTGTAATCAGTCCTAAGAAGGATTCTGATTACCACCAAAGGGATATGGGCTGATCTCTGCTAAATACACAGATTAGACATATAAGACAGACTGGAGAAAACACAGACTTGCATACACACTCAAACACAGAAGGAACATAAATGATCTGGGATATTAAACTCTAAGCAAGGTGAGCTTAAAACAACTAAGGAGCTCTTTAACTTAAGTCTATACAGATACAGTCCTATCTGTGGTCTGCATGAAGAATTTCACTGGCAACTCCCAACACAGACAACCAGAGATTTAAAGGAAACCAATCAACAAATAATTAATTGCAGCCGGGAGAAACTGCACCCAGTCCCAGAACTGAGCACAGACAGAATTAACTCCCTAACTGCCAAACTCAAAGAAACAGCAACTCAGGTGTGAGAAGTCAGAATGTGCAACCGCGACGATCTTCGTGGCGATGCACACATGACAAGTACCTTGGCGCAGGCGGAGCAGAGCTGTGGCAGTTGAAGTGGTGCGACCAGGTTCATCGAAAGTCCTGTGAAAAGCCTCTAGGAAAGATTGAAGATCGTTAACCAGCGGATCCCCTCTCTCCCATAGCGGGTTTAGCCAGGCGAGGGCCTCTCCTCCCAGGTGTGACATGATGAAGCCCACCTTGGCTCGGTCAGAAGCAAACATATGCCCCAAGATTTCGAAGTGTAGAGTGCACTGATTGAGAAAACCCCGACACAGAGTAGGATCACCCTGGAAACGGGTAGGAGCCGCCAGACGGGGACCTTGACTTGTCATGGGAACTGGTACCTGAGTATTGATAGGAGAGTCAGGTGCAGACGAGGAACCCAAGGAATCCATGCGGGAAGACAAGCTGCGTAGATAAGTCGTGATCTTGTCCTGTTGAACTCCCAAACGGGTCACCTCCTGGTACAGGTCCGTGGTCGGAGATTTCTGGGATCCAGCGGGTTCCATGGCCGGAGCAATCTGTAACGAATGGAAGCGGAGGCAGAGGTGGTGAAGTTCACATTCGTTTTTATTTTTAAATGTGGAACCTCTAGACCACGGTCCGGGGGCTCCGAAGGGGGCGTAACTAGTGAGCCCCGGGTACCCGTAGTAAGGCCCCTCGAACAGGACCAGAATGGAATACCCGGAGGACACAGGTGCTACCTCCAGTTAGACCCCAGACACGGGGACCAAAAGGTTAACAGGTGTTTACAGAGTCCGTGGAGGGTTCTCGACAGAGAAGGGTAAGGTCCTGGTCCAGAATAGATGGTATCAGGCTGGCTTCAGTGACCTTGTCACGGTCCACGGGTACGGATGGCTGATGGCGGAACGGGATGACTCTTGCGCCAGTAATAGCTGAGATTGTCCGGGTTAGCCAGATACGGGTTAGCAAAGATCTGAGGAGACAAACAGTATCAGCGAAGCACAGAGACTGCAAACGCAGCGCAGACAGATCAGGAACAGAACCGGATGTAGCAATGATAGAACACGTTGCTCCGGCACTCCCCTAATGGTGGAGTGACCAGATATAGTACTGAGTGTGCAGCCATTGGTTAATTAGCTATTTCAAAAAATGCATGCTGCCCCTTTAAGAGAGGCGGTGGGCGCGGCCTCGCGTCCTAAGCCGTCTATCAGGAGGCCTGCCAGCAGCGTGCCAGGAAGTGGAGGAGGACACAGGACGCCGTGGAGCAGATGGGACATGAGACCCCAGCCCACGCACAGACTGCTGCAGAGGAACAGGTGAGTGAGCCGAACAGAGTGCAGAGCCAGCGCTGGGACCGGGTGTAACAACCGCTTGTATTCCGTGTGTCCGATGGGCACAGTTTCATTCAAGGCCATTACAGAGGGAAATCCTCTCAATTTGGGATCGGCAGCAAGCATTGCTAGACAGACATTTCACTCTAAAAGAAGCAGTAAGAAAGTCATTACTCTGGTGGATGCAGCCCAAGAACCTCCAAGTGGGAGTGTCATGGACCACATCGCCCTACGTAGTGGTCACGATAGACGCCAGCTTGTGGGGTTGGGGAGTCCACTTAAAAGGAAAGTTCTTCCAGGGTAGATGGCCAGAAGATATCAAAGGAAAGTCGTCCAACTTCAGAGAGCTATTGGCAGTCTGGGAGGCGTTAAGACGAAACCGGGCCGAGCTCAGAGGTCGGCACGTAAGAATCCTGTCCGACAATGTAACAACAGTATCGTTCTTGAAACATCAAGGAGGCCCCAGACATCGACAGCTGCAGGATCTGGCGCGGAAAATATTTTCCTGGGCAGAGAATTCGGTCCTCTCGATAACTGCGATTCATCTAGAAGGTTCCCAGAACGAGGTAGCGGATTACCTAAGCAGGTAGCAAGTTTGTCCAACAGAATGGGAACTGAATCAGAGCATATTCCAACAGCTATGCAGGCGTTGGGGAACCCCGAGAATAGATCTCTTTGCGAGAAGAAAGAACTCAAAAGTTCCAAGATTTTACTCCCTAAACCCATCAGATTCTCCGGAAGGGATAGATGCTCTGAGCCAGGTCTGGAAGGAACCTCTTTCTTACGCCTTTCCACCACTGGCGCTCATCCCAGCCGTTCTCAGGAAGATACAAGAGGAGAAAGCTCGAGTTCGTCCCGTACTGGCCGAGAAGGAGTTGGTTTTCCTTACTAAGCAATATGGCAGTAGAAGACCCAGTCGAGTTACCCCTGAGGAAGGATGTTATCCATCAAGGGCCGGTCTACCACCCAAATCCGAAAAGACTGCACCTCTCGGCTTGGATCCTGAAAGGGACATCTTGAAAGCAAAGGGCTTGTCAGATCAGGTTATAGCCACTATCCAGGCCAGCAGAAAGCCGGTTACATCCGCTATATATCTAAAGATCTGGAAGAGGTTCTGTCTTGACGGCGGCAGGTCTAGTGTGGTGTCAGGTTCCCCAGACATACCGAAGGTTCTAGATTTCCTTCAGGCGGGTTTTAATAAGGGTCTAAAGCCTAGCACTTTAAAAGTACAGATAGCGGCTCTTAGTTCCTTCTTGGACTATCAGTTGGCTGCGCACCCTTGGATAATAAGATTTATAAAAGCGACACAGAGATTACGTCCTACAATTAGGAAATTAACTCCTCCTTGGGACCTAAATTTGGTTTTAAGGTCTCTGTGCAAGGGTCCATATGCCCCTGATTGAGAGATGCCCATTTCAATTTGTACCCGGAAGGCGGCCTTTTTGGTAGCCATCACCACGGCCAAAAGAATAGGCGAGATTCAGGCCCTTTCTGTCAAAGATCCTTATCTTCAGATTAGAGAGGACTGTTTAATTCTGAAGCTAGACCCAGCCTTTCTGCCAAAGGTAGTTTCAGATGGGAATATGAACCAGGAGATTGTGTTACCCTCGTTTTGTAACAAGTATTCTAACGATAAAGAGCGAACACTCCACTCGTTGGATGTCAGGCAGGCAGTTATCGATTATTTAGCGGCCACCAGTAGCTGGCGTATAAATCAAAACCTATTTATCCTTTTTGGGGGAAAAATAGGGGAAGGAAGGCTTCTAAACCATCTATAGCGAGATGGATAATCAGGGTCATCTCAGACGCTTATCAGTCGGAAGGAATGAGTCTCCCTGTGGGACTAAGAGCTCACTCTACCAGGGCAATATCAGCTTCCTGGGCGGAGAGGGCAGGCGCCTCAGTAGAACAAATTTGTAGGGCAGCAACTTGGGCCAGATTTGACACATTTTGCAAACACTACAGACTAGACGTTATGTCAGGTCAACAGACTGCATTCGGTAGGAAAGTTCTACAAGCAGTAATCCCACTCTAAGGCGGTTCTTTGGTACTCTCCAGGGTGCTGTCAGGATTGACGTACTGGAAAATAGGTATTAGACCTACCGGTAATTATGTTTCCAGGAGTCCATCCTGACAGCACTGGTAGTTCCCCCCCTGTTTATGATATGTCATATGCTGTAATATGATTCTGTCATTAAAGCAGGGTGGATAAAAATCAATGATTTTTTTAAAAAAATCAAAAAAATCGGATTTTTTTGATTTAAATCGGATTTTTTTGATTTAAATCAGATTTTTTTTATTTAAATCGGATTTTTTTTCAATAAACTGCTTTTTGAGGAAAATATTTTACCATCCAAAGGTTCTTCCATCATGACATAAAGCTGAGTTGTTTAACTCAGTAGAATAAAGGCTGTATATGTGTAACATTCACAATGCCATGCTCTTCCAGAGGTTTCTGTAGGATTAGTGGGCAGTTTCTCTCCTATATTATCACATTGATGATGAAGATGACGACGAGTGAGCTACAGAGGACAGCAGGGACAGAAGTATTTAAGTTTTTCATGTGTCGGCTGGGCTGACAGTCTAAGTTTCTTAAAATATATATATATTTTGTTTAGCCAAATTAGTTAACAAACATGGATGTTTGTTTAAGCAAATAACTTATGCTGTAATGTTGTTATTGTTTCAGTTGAATAAATCTATTTAAATTGTTATTAAGGTCAGGATTATTTTTCTCCTTCCTAAGTACAACAGAACAGTGGTGTCCAAATATGAATGATTAACCCACTAAACTGGGGAGAAAAAAGTAATATAAAAAGTGATTCTAAAAATCTTCATCTACTTGCATGTTAAAGTAGCAAGAACTACTGCCGGTGATCGAGAAATAAAATCTGAAAAATAATTTTAAAATGTTTGGTATTTCCACTTTTAAGCACTAGGCAGAGCAGCTGCTGAAATATAAACTGCTAGCTCGTATTGCGACAGTAGTAAATGCAGGCGGGGTCTGATCACGTGTGACTTCTCTCCTCCGTTACTAGGTGGTTGTAATAACAGAGGATGTAGTTTAGGCTCACAGAGCGGAGCCATTGCTGAGCCATTTTGTTGGGGACTGCCAGTGATACTGACAAGTAGGCTGTCACAGAGGACGACCGGCAGCATCTATTCTGTTAGTTCATGCTGCTCGCTGTATTATAAACTGAGCACAGATACGTGGAGAGTATCACACACTGGGATTATTCACAGCACATGACACACTGCATGTATCTAGATACAGGGCTGAGTGTAGTGTATCGCATTATGGGATTAGATACACCGGTCTGGGGCATATCGCACATGATGAAATTAGATATACCGGTCTGGTAGAAACTTTGATTTAAATCACTGATTTAAATCAAGCCTTACTGACTAGTGATTTAAATCGTGATTTAAATCGTGATTTAAATCAGTTTGATTTAAATCAAATCCACCCTGCATTAAAGTGTGATTTGCATGATCCATGTGATGGTACTTTTTACGACACTGAGGGAAAGGGGGTGGGGTGGGACCTTTTAACCTCTCGTGTGCTTTTCTGTCCCTGCAAGGAGGAGGAGGACGTCCTCCAGGGTGCTGTCAGGATGGACTCCTGGAAACATAATTACCGGTAGGTCTAATACCTATTTTTAGCCACTATATTACACACATCTGACAAAATTGCCGATAGGATATCATCTTCACATAAAATCCCCAAGTTCTTACGAATCAATGCCCTGATGGCGTTAAATTGCGGGCTATACTGAATGGAACAAACCAGTTTTTTGTTTTTATTTTTATCCATATTAATTCCCATCCTAGATTCCGACAGCTCACAACGCTTTTTTTTTGCTCACAATTTTTTTAGCTCGCTCCAACGACCAGCCTGGATAGCCTCTTTTGGTTAGCCTGTCACAACATGCATTCATTTCTTGTTTGAGGGTATTATCATCACTGCAGTTTCTGGTGATCCGCGTTCATTCCCCCGCTGGGACTGATCTCATACTGTGATTTGGATGGCTGCTAGTGGGGTGTAAAATGCTATTACCTGGCAAAGGTTTACAGTGGGGTGAAGAAATAACAGATTCACCCACCAAACCCCGCAAATCCAGATCTAGAAATGAAATACAGCAAGGATCAGTAAAATATGTAAATCGAAGATTAAATTCGTTGCGGTTCAAATAATCAACAAATTCTGGAATGGCAGACTCATCACCACTCCAATTTAGGAGCGTATCAGCGATGTATCTGCCATACCAGAAGATGCTGGATGCAAAAGGATTGTCACTCGTGTACAGGAACAACTGCTCCCAATACGCCATAAACCAGATTCGCAATGGACGGGGAGTGTTTACCCCCATTGATGCCCCCCTACACTGCAGGAAAAATTCTTGGTCAAAGGAGAAGTAATTCCGTTTCATAATAAAGCAGATAGCCTGTGTAATAAAATCACACAGATCCTTCGTGTAATCACTATATTTACAGAGATGAAATTCCACCGCTTCAATAATAAGCTGTTGTGGTATGGAGGTGTACAGCGCCACAACATCACAGCGTATCCAATGACAACCTTCCTTCCAGATAATATTGCTTAACTGATTCAATACAGCTTGGGAATCCCTCAAGAAACCAGCAGTACGGACACAAAGGGGCTGCAACAGAGAATCAAGCCGTTGGCTCAAACGCTCTGTAATCGAGCCAATGCCTGAAACAATCGGGCGCATTGGTGGAGGAGAAATACCCTTGTGTACCTTCGGCAAGGCATATAATATAGGGATAGGAGGATCATCTATTTTTAAATTCTCTGTGTTTTAGTAAATACCCCCAAAGCATAACCATTATCAATAAATTGCAACAATTCCCTAGGAAACCTACCAGTAGGATTTCCTGCTAATTGTTTATATGCAGAGACATCATTTAACAGAGCACCAAGTTGGTCTTTATACATGCTCGTATCCATCACCACTATCAATCCTCCCTTATCAGCTTTCTTCACCGTCATTTCTGATTTATTTTTCGCTTCCTGCACAGCCTTACGCTGCTTGGAACTTAAATTATAATTACAACCCCCAGACAATTTAGATTGATGGAGCAAGCGCAAATCACGCTGCATAGCACATAGAAGCCTCTCCATACCATCCACTCTGGAATGAATGGGATAAGAGTGAGTATTCTTGGTAAGTAGATTCTCAGCATGCTCTACATTCTTACAACACGCAGAACTCTCGATAGCTACAGTAAGTCCTGCAAGTTTTTTACAGCACATTGCTCTTTGAAAAAAAGGTTACAAAAATTATTAGCAGGCAATTGTGCACTTTCCATCATATGTGTGTCCTCTCCAAAACAATGTTTTCTCACCGTAAGATTCCGCACAAATGTATTCATGTCCAGGAGTGTGTGGAATAAATCAAAATGCTGATCAGGAGCAAAAGTGAGTCCGGATGACAATACTTGTAATTGTTCCAAAGTCAAGGTGCAGCTCGAAATATTTAAAACATTAGAGAAATGACTTTCTTGAGAATTGAAGATCACTTTCTGTGGCGAGCGGCCATTCTTGTATACGTTCCGGTGTTTGCGGCCCCCGCGTTTTTTGTGATTTTTGAAAACTTTTTTCGGTTTTCTAAAATAAGACGTCATTTGTGTGTCATTATCAGATGTATTACCATTATTATAATTGTCACTGAAACTGCTGTCAACCGACTCCATGTCTGAAGAACTAAAGGAGGCATGCCGCTCTGCGGATCTACTGTGGCGTTTAAGAATAGAGCGAGGAGTATGTGGTGATTTAGACCCTCTGCCCCACTCATATACGCGGTTACTCTGGTTATCACCAATATCCCGCTGAAATTTATTCCTCTTGCGACTCATAATGTTGCTCCACATTTTCAAAATGGACTGTTGAATATTAATAAACTCACTTGTGAATGTAACACTGTCCTGTTCTTCCAGAATGGCTTTAGTGCCTCGATATTCTTAAGTTTCAGATCCTCTGGTTTGTTCCATTCAGTTTACCACCATCAGGGCATTGATTCGTAAGAACTTGGGGATTTTATGTGAAGACTAGCTGTAGTACCCGGCTTCGCCCGGGTTAATTAATAACTGCTGTTAGCTGTAACAAAATAGACTATGTTAACAAAAAATTATTCTGCACATAAAAATCACACACCAAATAGACAAATTATTAAAAAGCAAAAACTAAAGTAATAGAACCATTTCACAACAGATATTCAACAGCATAGATATTCCACACAGATTAATTAAATAGCCCAAGTGATGTGAAGTCATTTATCTTCTACTCCTTATTCGAGAGCCTTTTGATAAACGACATTCTTAGTTTTTCCTTCAGGTGCAAAGACGAACAGATTTTTGGCATTTCCAACTCTTGAACAGGCCACATAAAGTTGACCATGCGAAAAGCATGGAGATTGTAAATCGATTCCAACTACTTTCAAGGACTGTCCTTGAGCCTTGTTGATGGACATAGCAAATGCCAGTCGAACAGGAAACTGGAGGCGTTTAAATCAAAAGGCAAATCAGATGGAATGAGAGGAATTGTTGGAATGAAAACGTCTTCTCCTTTGGCACATCCTGTCAAAATGTTTGCTTCAATTACATGTTGAAACAGGTTCTTAATCAAGAGTCTTGTGCCATTACACAGCTTTGGTGGATCCAAATTTCTCAGTAGCAGAATAGGTGCGCCAGGTTTTAGAAAGAGGTTGTGAGGAGGAAGTCCTTGTGGCTCCAAGGAATTGAGGAACTCAGTTGGATAAAATAATGCTTGAGCAGGGTCTGTTACTGTATCCAGTGACTTGTAGGTCGTGCACACACCTGGAAGGAGATTTAATATTTGAAGATTGATCTTGTTGACGCTGTCATTTTTTGGAGCTAGAATAGCCCTTTCATACAGCCAGCCAGATTTTCTGAAGTTCAGTTGAATGTTTGGGAAAACCTTTGCTTTCAGCTCCTCAATGGAAGTCACAATGCAGCAAAAGTTGCTTGGAAACGTGATCTGTCCAGTTGTTGAGTTTACTGGTGCCTTGCCATCTCCAATAGTCAACAGCTGGCTCGAGAACAGTCCAGCAGAAACATCACCCCTCATGTGGACCCTCATGTTTGTGTTTAGTGACATTTTCTTCACTTGTCTCCAAAGGTACGATACTTTGAGACAGGCATTCAGTTCGTCTGCAGGGGTTGATCTTGGAATAACGGGCAGTGTTTGGCGGAAGTCACCTGCCAAAATAACAACTACTCCTCCCATGATATACTTATTGCTACGCAGATCTTGCAGCATTCTGTCCACTGCTTCCAGAGCCCTTTTGTGTGACATGGTACATTCATCCCAAATGATGGCACTGCACTTTTGAAGCAATTTGGCCAGTCCTGATCCCTTGGCAATATTACACACGGGGCTGTCACTATGAGCCAGGTTAAGTGGTAGTTTGAATGTTGAATGTGCTGTCCTACCACCTTGTAAAAGTGTAGCTGCAATTCCAGAAGATGCCACTGCAAGTGCAATCTTTTTTTGTTGTCGAAATTTTGCCAGGAGCAAGTTGATTACAAATGTCTTTCCTGTTCCACCTGGAGCATCAAGGAAGACAATCCCACCTTTGTTGGTTTTACTGAAACTTAAAATTTGGTTATAGGCATCCCTTTGGTCTGGTACCAATATTGGCTCGTTCTGAGAGACAAATGCTGTCAGTTCATCAATATTGTAGTTTGTTTCTATGAAAATCTCCCTACACATTTGGTTGCATTCATTATTTCTTACTGGAACAGGCAAACCAAGTAGCTTTAAGGCTTTTCCTGACATTGCCATGCACTGGTCTTCTAGGAGCTTTAAGGCTTTATTGAAAATGTCCTCAGTGAAGTTGATGATTTGCTGAGGATTTTCCCTTCTAACCTGCATGAGGATGTCCTCACTGAGATCACTTTTGTACTTTGTCCAAATCTCTAGAGGATTTGAAATGCTACAGGTTGTTAGAAGAATAGCAAAGAGGTTTCTTAGTCGCTTTGGGGTTTGTGTGGCTGCTGCTTCACTGAGGGTCATGTCCCAGTGTCCATCATTTTCCAGAAGTCCTTGTCTTTGGCAAGCTTCCCTGAAAGTTTCACACACATGACCTCGGACAGTCTTCAGGTCAGAAAATGATGTAGGGCCTTTGACAACATGAAGCAACATGCGCAGGTAGAAGCACTCTGCATTTGAGGGATGAACAGTGTAGACCCGACCAAGAGTATCACTCGCTTTCACCCCTGGATAGCCTTTAATGTCAAGCCCCCGTTTCCTCCGTTCAAATGTTTTACTGGAGCCATGCCAAGTGTAATACTTCGGTAGATCACAGTAGAGAATTGTTTTTGCAAAAGGGTCCTGTTGACACAGTTCAAAAAATGCCAAAAGGGTGGTCTTAGGTGGTGTTAGCAGTTGCTGCCGCAGGTTTCCTGGGTTAAAGTAAATCCTCTGTCCATTTTCCAAGTGCACACTGAGATGCACAACTGGTGGGTAGCGTTCATGAATGGAGAACCCTAGTATTCTCCAAACAGCTTCATTGCTGCTGATGTACCTGCCCATCTGGAATGCCTGCACTTCATCAATTATAGGTCCATTTTTCTGGAGTTCAAAAACTGCTTGATCACTTCCTTTGTGGACATATTTGCAGATGTACTTGATTGATTTCACAGAGTGGCAATATTCAACATTTATGTGGGCCTGGAAAATTTTTGAGAGCAAAGGGTTGTAAGGTACCACCCACCTGTTGTCAATTTGTATCTCTTGGAGTGATGGTCCAAGACGAATTTTTAGATTTGCTGTGAAACTACCATCCCTGACCTTCTTCTTCGATAGACTGGATATCCATCTTGTCCTGTTTGGGTTTCTTGGACCAGGGATCGTGGGTAACCTTTTGAACACCTACCATCAATCATGCAGGGAGAATTTTTGTTGAGGTACCCACACGGACCATGGATCATGTTTTTTGTGATGGTTTCAAATAGCAAAGGGTCAATCTGAGGGTCTGGCAATTCGGCACTGATAATATTGTCAATTTCGGTGGCCTGTATTTTTAGCTTTAGCCAGATCAAGATGTGGGCATGAGGAAGGCCTCTTTTTTGCCATTCAACTGAATACATCCAGCACTGTGTCTCACCATAAATATGTGCTTTAGTAATCAGATTAATCATTTTTGAAAGTTTCTGTTTGAAAACTCGAGCAATAATGTCATGGCGATTCACTGTTTTCTGGCCTGGCAACAGGTGTCCTCCAATTTCCTCCCAAGCAGGATTGCAAGTAAAGGTGATGAAAAGATCTGGACGGCCATACTTTCTCACGTAAGTCATTGCATCCTGTGTGTATTCATGCATGTGTCGTGGGCTTCCAGTGACAGTTGATGGAAGAATGACCATTTTCCCCAACTCTTTTGGATCAGCATCATTTGCTACAGCATCTCTAAGGTGAATATATTCCTCTGCCCTAAGTTTCTTTTGATTTAATCGGATATACAAAAGACGTTCACTCTCAATCTTTGCATACATATCAACGATAAATTGGTGGAAGAGGTGTCTGCATTTCAGGATGTGATTTTCCTCTGCAAATCTTGTCATGAGCCTGTAGGCATAGAAGTCCATGGCAGACACTTTTTTTCCTGAAGGGTTGCCTGTTTTAGGATCTGTCTGAGGTATTCCAAAGTGATAGCCATCCTGTCCCTGCCAAAAGATGATTGGATATTGCAGAGGATCATAGGACCTGTGAGTTTCTGCTACTCGTTGCAAACTATTGTTCCTTTTGTGAAGCACGATGTCACGGCTTTGAAACTCATTACCCACAATCAAGATGGCTACCTCATCAAATGTGGGAGCATTGAAACGTCGCTGATTTTCACCTTGTGGTGTTTTGTCAGCTCTAATTACAACCTTGTGATTGTCACTGGGCATGCATTCAAGTGCAGTCTTGAAAAGTTGAACATACGGATTGTTGGAGTGAAGGAACTGCTGCAAATTAATGACAATATCAAGGCGAGTGTTTGGAATTAAGGAGCATCTCCGCTGAGCCTCTGCTTCTGCATTTCCCATGAAGAAGAGTTGAAGAAATTGAGGTTCTTCTCCTTGTAATGGAAGCAGTGATCCAATTGAGTGGTAAACCTGTCCTTGAACTTTGAATGTCGGCATAAATCCTGTTGTAAACATTTCTGTTGTTGTACCAAATGAGGTCATTTGGAAGCATGAGTTGTACTTCCTGATGTTGTCCAAGAAATGTTTTGATGTTGTAGTGGTGCCTGTCATCAGAGACTTTAGGGGATCTGGTGGTGACAGGAGAGGAGGAAGTTTTACCTTGCCATTTGCACAGCATAAACCTGGCGGTTCATCTTTCCATTTCAGGGCATTGCAGTACACGCAGACCACATCCATTTTTCCTATCTGAACTTTAAGATTATCCTGATAGTTTATATCTGAGTGGTAAAAAAAGGTAGCATGTTTCAAATCGCCAACCATTTCCTGTGCCCTGGTGGAAGAAATTCCAATTCTCATGTTGGCAAGTCGTCCTTCTCTCTGCTCTGATGACTCATTGGCCCTTGAGGAAGCAGCTCTTGTTTTCATGTCTGAAAGTCTTGATTCCCTCTCCTCAGAAAGTTCAGTGGCCCTTGAGGAAGCAGCTCTTGTTCTCTTGGCTGCAAGTCTTGATTCCCCTCCTCAGAAAGTTCATTGGCCCTTGAGAAGCAGCTCTTCTTTTCATGGCTGAAAGTCTTGATTCCCTCTCCTCAGAAAGTTCATTGGCCCTTGAGGAAGCAGCTCTTGTTTTCATGGCTGAAAGTCTTGATTCCCTCTCCTCAGAAAGTTCATTGGCCCTTGAGGAAGCAGCTTGTGTTCTCTTGTGTGCAAGTCTTGATTCCCTCTCCTCAGAAAGTTCATTGGCCTTTGAGGAAGCAGCTCTTGTTTTCATGTCTGAAAGTCTTATTTCTCTATCTTCAGAAAGTTCGTTGGCCCTTGAGGAAGCAGCTACTGTTCTTATGTGTAACAGTCTTGCTTGTCTTTCTTTATATTGTTCATTGGCCCGTAATGCAGCTTTTCTCTTTGCATCAAATGACCTTTGTGCAATAGAAATCCTTTTCTTATGAGGCATAATTGTTGGAAAAGTAGTCTGTAATTGGAAGTATATATAGTAGTAGTTAGGGTATTAGACCAAATATACAACAACATAGTGCGAAAAATGTACTTAACTGTGCCCTCATCAGGATAGCAACATAGAAGGACAAAGCTGTGGCTGCTACTATATATATATATCCTCCCACATACAGGTGATGTGACTTACATCAGTCATTACACCAACATTGGCCAAGCATAGTAACTGAAATCCTATTACCTCACACAAGCTTTCTTATACTGACAATGTCCTCTGTTGCCTATAGTAACCAAACAGAGCTCATATTAATGACCTATGGCAAAATAGAAGCTGAGCTGTGATTGGTTGCTATAGGCAGCCTGATAAATCCCCAGCCAACAGAAAACATTCCCCTCTGGCAGTATATATTACCTCACACATACAAATAATATACAGCTCATGTGACTGACATGTGGCTTATTTCCCTATATGGTCATATTAATGTCCTGTCGCAAAATAGAAGCTGAGCTGTGATTGGTTGCTATAGGCAGCCTGATAATTCTCCAGCCAACAGAAAACATTCCCCTCTGGCAGTATATATTACCTCACACATACAAATAATATACAGCTCATGTGACTGACATCTGTCTTATTTCCCTATATGGCAAATTTATAACAAATTGGTCTTGTAGTTTGGCTGGTTATTAATCAGATATTTATTTTTAAAAGATAAAAATACCAGACGTGTGTGTTTTTAATGCGCGCAATTTTGAACACGTGGGGTTAAAATGTCGACTCAAAACCTAGCCTATGATGCTCCCGGGGTCGAGACGTGCGGGTGTGCAAAATTTCATGCCCGTAAATGCAGATTCCTATGCCGGACATACACACAAGCATTCAGCTTTCTCCCCATTATGTAGATAGGGCCAAAATTGTTTGGCGATTTGGAACGTGCGGGGGTTAAAATTTCCATTCAACACATAGCCTATGATGCTCCTGGGGTTGAGATGTGCGGGCATGCAAAATTTCATGCCCGTAAGTACAACGGTGCAGATTCCTATCCCGGGCCAAAATTATTTGCCGATTTGGAATGCGCGGGGTTAAAATTTCGACTCAAAACCTAGCCTATGACGCTCCCGGGGTCGAGACGTGCGGGTGTGCAAAATTTCATGCCCGTAAATGCAGATTCCTATGCCGGACATACACACAAGCATTCAGCTTTCTCCCCATTATGTAGATAGGGCCAAAATGTTTGGCGATTTGGAACACGCGGGGTTAAAATTTCGATTCAAAACATAGCCTAGGACGCTTTCGGGGTCGAGACGTGCGGGCGTGCAAAATTTCATGCCCGTAAGTGCGACGGTGCGGATTCCAATCCCGGACAAACATACCCACATACATACACACATACATACATTCAGCTTTATATATTAGACTAGCGGTAATGTTTAAGACTGAGGTCCCAGCTCTCTTCATGTCATTGACCAGGTCCTCCTGTGTAATTCTGGGCTGTTTCCTGACCTTTCTCAGAATCATCCTTTTATAAAACTGACTAGTTCAAACAGGTGCCACTAACACTGGTAATAAGTGCAGAGTAAGAGAGCTTATTAAAGAAAAACTAACAAGTCTATGAGAGACAGAATTCTTGCTGGTTGGTAGGTGATCAAATTCTTATTTTATGCAATAAAATGCAATTCAACTACTTAAAAATCATCCACGAGGCAAGATCTGCATGGAGCCCCAGACCAAGGAAGATTGACAGCCATCTTGTGTTTCTTCCATTTTGTAATAATTGTGCCAACAGTTGTTGCCTTCTCACAAAGCTGCTTGCCTATTATCCTGTAGCCCTTCCCAGCCTTGTGCAGGTATACAATTTTGTCCTTAGACAGCTGTTTTGTCTTAGCCATGGTGGAGAGGTTGGAGTGTGATTGATTGTGTGGACAGGTGTCTTTTTATACAGGTAATGAGTTCAAACAGGTGCAGTTAATACAGGTAATGAATGCAAGAAAGAGGGCTTCTTAAAGAATAACTAACAGGTCTGTGAGAGCCAGAATTCTTGCTGGTTGGTAGGTGATCAAATACTTATTTCATAAAATAAATAGCAATTTAATTATTTAAAAATCATACAATGTGATTAATGGTTTTTATTTTTAGACTAGCTGTAGTACCCGGCTTCGCCCGGGTTAATTAATAACTGCTGTTAGCTGTAGCAAAATAGACTATGTTAACAAAAATGTATTCTGCACATAAAAATCACACACCAAAACGTGCGGGGGTTAAAATTTCCATTCAACACATAGCCTATGATGCTCCTGGGGTTGAGATGTGCGGGCATGCAAAATTTCATGCCCGTAAGTACAACGGTGCAGATTCCTATCCCGGGCCAAAATTATTTGCCGATTTGGAATGCGCGGGGTTAAAATTTCGACTCAAAACCTAGCCTATGACGCTCCGGGGTCGAGACGTGCGGGTGTGCAAAATTTCATGCCCGTAAATGCAGATTCCTATGCCGGACATACACACAAGCATTCAGCTTTCTCCCCATTATGTAGATAGGGCCAAAATTGTTTGGCGATTTGGAACGCGCGGGGGTTAAAATTTCCATAAAACACATAGCCTATGATGCTCCTGGGGTTGAGATGTGCGGGCATGCAAAATTTCATGCCCGTAAGTACAACGGTGCAGATTCCTATCCCGAGCCAAAATTATTTGCCGATTTGGAATGCGCGGGGTTAAAATTTCGACTCAAAACCTAGCCTATGACGCTCCCGGGGTCGAGTCGTGCGGGTGTGCAAAATTTCATGCCCGTAAATGCAGATTCCTATGCCGGACATACACACAAGCATTCAGCTTTCTCCCCATTATGTAGATAGGGCCAAAATTGTTTGGCGATTTGGAACGTGCGGGGGTTAAAATTTCCATTCAACACATAGCCTATGATGCTCCTGGGGTTGAGATGTGCGGGCATGCAAAATTTCATGCCCGTAAGTACAACGGTGCAGATTCCTATCCCGGGCCAAAATTATTTGCCGATTTGGAATGCGCGGGGTTAAAATTTCGACTCAAAACCTAGCCTATGACGCTCTCGGGGTCGAGACGTGCGGGTGTGCAAAATTTCATGCCCGTAAATGCAGATTCCTATGCCGGACATACACACAAGCATTCAGCTTTCTCCCCATTATGTAGATAGGGCCAAAATTGTTTGGCGATTTGGAATGCGCGGGGTTAAAATTTCGATTCAAAACATAGCCTAGGACGCTTTCGGGGTCGAGACGTGCGGGCGTGCAAAATTTCATGCCCGTAAGTGCGACGGTGCGGATTCCAATCCCGGACAAACATACCCACATACATACACACATACATACATTCAGCTTTATATATTAGATGATATCCTATCGGCGATTTTGTCAGATGGGTGTAATATAGTGGCTAGAAAAGCTCCCACGTTAGTGAATGTCATCTCTCCAGTAATAGACAGACATGGTTACACCATACTGGGCTTTACCACTGCGGGGCGGTGAAATGTAGAACATGTAGTCACTCTATAAAACACAGTATTTACTGATAGTGGAAATGTTAAGGAATATGGAATAAAACCATTTATCAACTGTAACAGTAAAAACGTGGTTTATCTAATAACATGTACGGAATGTAACCTTAGCTATGTGGGTTGTACAACACGGATGATAAAAGTAAGAATTTCAGAACATATTACTGAAGGTTGCGTTATCAGCAAGAGGAGGGGATGTAAAGAGACGCCTTATGACTCGAGAGGCAGATTGGATGTTTTGCCTGCAAACATGCTTTCCCAATGGCTAAAACGCCCGAAAAGAAATAATGTTCATTATTAGGTTGCATTATGTATATTGTTAACATGTTTTATATATAATTTTTAGTTTGTGTTCTCACTTGGTGGCAATTTGTGTCTTATTATGCATCATCTGTGTATGTGATTTGTGATGGGGAGGTTGGGTATATAACTGCAGCATGTCTATTTGAAAGTAGCTTTGAGAACACTTGCTTGTTGGAAACGCGTAGCCCTTAATGATAAGCGCGGTCTGTCCTCTATCTCTGGTTTTAATATGTCTTAATAAATTTTGGATCGTTTTGGAAAGCTGGATCATTTTCCCTTTTTTCTGAATTGCACACGTGAGACTACACGGGATCCGCGCTTTCACGCACCACAATGCCAACACAGGTGAGCTGGTTCCTATGCTATTTTCATTATCCTAGTAACTAGCCCGCCCCATACTATCGAGTACTTGGGGGAGGAGGGCATTCAGCCGGACTCGGTCACACCTTCTTAGCTGCCATGTTTGCTTTTCACACCAGCAAGTGGTTAAACTGCCAGGATTTTTGTTGCAGTCGCTCCTGTGGTGCCTGCTGTGTACATCTATGTTCTGGGGCCAAAAGAGTTAATTTGTAAAAAAAAGTTTCACTTGTTTAAAAATAATAAAATATGTCTTTTGCTTTTTTGTGTTTTTTTTATTTTTACAATAATTGTTGGAGCCAATTTTCTTTAGAAACATTTTAATATTTTTTTTTTTTTCTGGTGTTTTCCTGTAATATAGGAAAGCTGAAGGCCAGAAATAAACCCCATAAATCACTGTACATGGAGACTTTCAGATCAGATCATTTCTGTCCTCGGTGTTTGTCGTAACAAAATATTTTTTATAAAAGCCTCAAACTTCTGTGTGTGAATCAGAGCTGAGATGTAAGAAGATTACAGTGCGGGGAAGACGGGAAACATTCATATAGACGCCGGTGGTGATGGAGTCAGTGACGACTCTGGACAAATATGTCTCTAGAGCCGTAGTAGAAGATGAAGATGTCGTCCTCATCATGAAGTAGTTATTTCTCCTGTCACGTGTGATGAATATCTCCTGCAGTATTACTAATGCCGATTCCAGTGTCGGTAAATGAGAGGAGAATTAGCGTTATGGAAGATGAGTCTATGAGGAACGTATTCAGCTGCCGACTCCGAGGAGGAAACTGCTTGTTGTCTGTGGCCTAAATATATAGGTTTTATTAGTAGATGTAAAGAAGAAAACTAAATACTGTAAAATAATAAATCTCCTCATATGTTTCCCTTATTATCTCCAGTAATTGTATTATTACACAGGATTTTATGATGTTACATCGGCTCATCTTCTCATTCAGGTCTCCACAATATCGGATCTTCTCAGTGAAGATCTTCTACATAAGAGAGTTTTCCTGATTTACCCATCAAAGATGGATATGAACAGAGACAAGATGGCGGAGAGGATATTACACCTCACCCTAGAGATGCTCTTCCGGCTCACTGGAGAGGTGAGAGATTCTGATAACGTCACATTACATCATTCTTATCTATGGGAATAACAGATGGACAGAACTGGAGAGGTGAGGACTCTGGAAATGTCTGTAGTGAGATTTATTAATATGTCTCTATAACCAGGATTACACAGTAGTGAAGAAGACCTCTAGTGAGCGCTGTCAGGACCCTGTGTCTGAGGGATGGGGAAGACCCCTGAGCCCAATCACGGGGCCTCCATCTCACCCCCCTGTATATGAGGACATCAATGACCAGAAGATCCTAGAACTCACCTGCAAGATGATTGAGCTGCTGACTGGAGAGGTGACACTGCTGGGAATGCTGGGATATTATACAGTAACGCTATGAAGGGATCGGGGGGATGACGGTATCTTGTATGTGTCAGGTTCTTATAAGGTGTCAGGATGTCTCCGTCTATTTCTCCATGGAGGAGTGGGAGTATTTAGAAGGACACAAAGATCTGTACAAGGACGTCATGATGGAGGTTCCCCAGCCCCTCACATCACCAGGTAATAGACAGGACTAAATACACACAGCCTATAATTATCTGTATGTAAATAATGAATTCAGTCCCTGTATATGTTTCCTCCAGATCTATCCAGTAAGAGGACAACACCAGAGAGATGTCCCCGTCCTCTTCTTCCACAGGACTGTAAACAAGAAGATCCCAATGTTCCTCAGGATCATCAGGTAGATGGAGGGAAGGTGTCATGAGATCTCCCCTATGATGTGTAGACGGCTGTGAAGATCTTGTGCTCAGTCTTGTTTTATCCACCAGTATTATATGTTTTATACTCAGAATCATAATTTCAGTTATATTCCATTGCTCCTCGGGTTTCCATATGTAAATTAGAAAAAGGATGATCCCTCTACACTGTGTCATCCATACAAATATTTGTAGACCGTTATTAAGTCTCCTCTTAGCCTTCTTTTTGCAAGATAAACATTTCCAAATCCTTTAACCGTTCCCCAAAGGACATACTTTGCAGTCCCCTCACCATCCTAGTAGCTTTTCTCTGAACTTGCTCCCGCTTCTCTGTTTGTTTGTTTTTTAAATCCAGTGACCAGAACTGGACCCAGTATTCCAGATCAGATCTGACCAAGGAGGAGTAGATGAGAATAATTACTTGACGTGATCTAGACTCTATGATTCTCTTAATACATCCCAGAACTTGTGTAATGAGAAAAGTGGAGATGGCAGGATTAGCGCTGATCATAGATGTGACTTTCCATCTGTCTGTGACTTTTACAATATTTGTTTCAGGGTGAAGATCTGACCCATATTAATGCTATAGAGACATATGTGAGGGGTGATGAGCGGTGTAAAGAGGAGATTCCTACATATGACTACCCAGGTGAGTAGTAACCACTAAATGCAGAGAAGTCACAGATTCTTCTCAGTCACCGGCTGTGGCTGCTGTATTGGTCATGAAATCTGGCTGTAACACAATCGTGCGATCACCAGTTATCCTTTAGACCACAACATTCTCCTCCACCAAACTCAGTTCAAATGACTTTGGGCATTGAAAGCCCTTTTCTATAGAACTTACCACCTGGAGGATCCACCTACCCCTTGGGATTAGGAGACACTGACCATTACCTGCCCAGATCTGTAAACTACAAAGCCAAATGACAGTGTACGTAGAATGTGCTGACAAGTTAGAAAATCACTTGAATATTATCATGGGCCTGTAAGAGAAAGCGGAGGGTAATGATGCTGTTGGCTTCCTAGACCCCTGATATCTCATTAAATGAATCTACCTTCTCTCCCTTCTTTGCTGCTGAATGTCTCATATGGTCCCTACAAGACCAGGTCCAGTCTTTCTGGCCAAACTTCACTTTTATGATCGACAACATTAAATGTGCAGTGAGGCCAAGTGTGAATTTCTGTACAATAACAACAGAGTTTCCCTTAACCCTGACTATTTTCAAACAGGATTATAATAAACTACATAAAACCATTACACCTTCGCCATGATATATCTCTAAGCTGTGCGTGGCTGATGGCTGTAATATACATTTATTCACACCTGCAGGAGATGTGTTGGCATGGCTCGAGCCCTGGTTTCATGGATTCACTCCACGTCATAAATTACATTATGTTTTCGAGCCTAAGGAATTGAGATTACTGCACAATCTCTCCCGATATGGGGAGCACTAAATAATTTCAGAACTCAGTAGCTCCAATGGTCCTCCATAAATAAGTGCAACTCTAGTTTAGTGATGGAGCTCCCCCCAAACATATGTTGTTGTTGGGGTTATAACATGGTTTTTTATTCTATGTCTTTTTTTACATTTTCATATTGTATGGTAGTTTGATGTTGGTGGGATTGTCCTGCCTCACTTATGTGAGTCTGCAACTACCTGGTAGCCTTTAAAAGAAGGTCTCCATTACATCTTCCAAAGGCCTCAGATCTAAATGTAAGACACCTCATCTCTGCCCTATTATAAAATGTTCTCTATGAATGTGTAATATTTCTTCTTGAAACTCATCTGACAGAAAATATTGGCCCTTATGATAGTTTAGATTGCCAAGAGCCACCAAGCTACATACTCTAATTACTCAGAGTTTTTTACCAGGGTTATAGTTAACCAATGGATTTTACAAATTATTTTCCAATGCCTTTTGAATCCGACAATACCCTATATCAGGCATACTTCGCAACTTTTGAAGACGGGAAAGAGGGACAAAGGCTGTGCGCGCCTCGACCACACCCATTTCACAACTTGTCACACCCATGTCTAGGCCCATTTAGCACTGCTGATCATACTGACTGTTACTGAGGAAAAGAAAGAAAGAACAGAGAGAGAAAAAAGAAAACAGAGAGAAAGTAAAGAGAGAAAGAGAACAGAGAGAGAAAGAAAGAGGGGACAGAAAAAAAGAACAGAGAGAGAAAAAAAGAAAGGGGAAAGAAAAAACAGAGAGAAAGGGAAAAGAAAGAACAGAGAGAGAAAGAAAGATTATAGAGAAGGAAAGAAATAACAAAGCGAGATAATGGAAGAACAGAGAAAGAAAGGGGACAGAAAAAAAGAACAGAGAGAAAAAAAAAGAAAGAGAAAAGAAAGAACAGAGGGAAAAAAAGGAAGAACAGAGAGAAAGAAAGAACCGAGAGAAAGAGAGGAGAAAGAAAGAGGGGAAAGAAAGAGAACAGAGAGAAAGAAAGAGGGGAAATAAAGAAAGAACAGAGACAGAAAGAAAGAACAGAGAGAGAAATAGTGGACAGAAAAAAAGAATAGGGAGAGAAAAAAAAGAGGGGAAAGAGAACAGAGAGGGAGAGAGAAAGAAAGAGGGGAAAGAGAACAGAGAGAAAGAAAGAAGGATTGGAGAGAGAAAGAAAGAACAGAGATAGAAAGATGGGAAAGAAAGAAAGAACAGAGAGAAAGAAAAAACAGAGAGAGAAAGAAAGAAACAGAAAAAGAAAGAACAGAGAAAAAAAGAGGGGACAGAAAAAAGAACAGAGAGAGAGAGAGAAAAAAGAAAGGGTAAAGAAAAAACAGAGAGGGAGAGAAAGAAAGAACAGAGAAAGAAAGAGGGGAAATAAAGAAAGAACAGAGAAAAAGAAAGAGAACAGAGAGAGAAAGAACAGAGGGAAAGAAAGAACAGCGAAAGAAAGAGGGGAAGAAAGAAAGAACAGAGAGATAGAAAGAACAGAGAGAAAGAAAGATGGGAAAGAAAGAACAGAGAGAGAAAGAGTGAACAGAAAAAAAAGAACAGAGAGAGAGAGACATTTCCGGTCAGCTTCCAGCACATCACTTCCGGTGGAACGTCACGTGCAAATTTTAACCCCTTCACCCCCAAGGGTGGTTTGCACGTTAATGACCGGGCCAATTTTTACAATTCTGACCACTGTCTCTTTATGAGGTTATAACTCTGGAACGCTTCAACGGATCTTCGCGATTCTGAGATTGTTTTCTCGTGACATATTGTACTTCACGTTAGTGGTAAAATTTCTTCGATATAACTTGCGTTTATTTTTGAAAAAAATTTTGCAATTTTCAAACTTTGAATTTTTATTCCCTTAAAACAGAGAAATATGTCACACAAAATAGTTAAGAAATAACATTTCCCACATGTCTACTTTACATCAGCACAATTTTGGAACCAAAATTTTTTTTTTTTTTTAATAATAATTATAAGGGTTAAAAGTTGACCAGCGATTTCTCATTTTTACAACAAAATTTACAAAGCCATTTTGTTAGGGACCACCTCACATTTGAAGTCACTTTGAGGGGTCTGTATGGCAGAAAATACCCAAAAGTGACACCATTCTAAAAACTGCACCCTCGATGTACTCAAAACCACATTCAAGAAGTTTATTAACCCTTCAGGTGCTTCACAGGAGCTGAAGCAACGTGGAAGGAAAAAATAAATATTTAACTTTTGAGTCACAAAATGATCTTTTACAAACTTTTTTTATTTTCACAAGGGTAAAAGGAGAAAATGGACAGATAAAGTTGTTGTGCAATTTCTCCTGAGTATGCCAATACCCCATATGTGGGGGAAAACCACTGTTTGGGTACACAGCAGAGCTCTTAAGGGAAGGAGCGCCGTTTGACTTTTTCAAACAAAAATTGGCTGGAATTGAGATTGGACGCCATGTCGCGTTTGGCGAGCCTCTGATGCGCCTAAACAGTGGAAAACCCCACAAGTGACACTATTTTGGAAACTAGACCCCCTATGGAACTTAGCTAGATCTGTTGTGAGCACTTTGAGCCCCAAGTATTTCACAAAAGTTTATAATGCCTAGGTGTGAAAAAAAAGAACAGAGAGAGAGAGAAAAAGAAAGAAAGAGAACAGAGAGAAATAAAGAGGGGAAAGAGAACAGAGAGAGAAAGAAAGATGGGAAAGAAAGAACAGAGAGAGAGAGAGAAAGAAAGGGGAAAGAAAGAGAACAAAGAAAGAACAGTGAGAGGGAAAGAAAGAGAAAGAAAGAACAGAGAGAAAGAAAGAGGGGAAAAAGAACAGAGAGAGAAAGAGAAAAAAAGGGGAAAGAAAGAGAAAGAAAGAACAGAGAGATAGAAAGAAAGGGGAAAGAAAGAACAGAGAGAAAGAAAGATGGGAAAGAAAGAACAGAGAGAGAAAGATGCGAAAGAAAGAACAGAGAGAAAGAAAGATGGGAAAGAAAGAACAGAGAGAGAAAGATGCGAAAGAAAGAACAGAGAGAAAGAAAGATGGGAAAGAAGGAACTGAGAGAAAGAGGGGAAAGAAAGAACAGAGAGCGAAAGAAAGAGGGGAAAGAAAGAACAGAGAAAAAGAAACAACACAAAGAAAGAGGGGACAAAAAAAAGAACAGAGAGAGAGAAAAAAGAAAGGGTAAAGAAAGAACAGAGGGA
This sequence comes from Oophaga sylvatica, assembly GCA_033576555.1. NCBI lineage: Eukaryota > Metazoa > Chordata > Amphibia > Anura > Dendrobatidae > Oophaga > Oophaga sylvatica. Next base: position 42,012 of record JARQOD010004818.1, read on the forward strand.
AAGAAAGAACAGAGAGAAAGAAAGGGGAAATAAAGAAAGAACAGAAAGAAAGAGAACAGAGAAAGAAAGAGGAGAAAGAAAGAACAGAGAAGGAAAGAGGGGAAAGAAAGAACAGAGAAAGAAATAGGGGAAGAAAAAGAGCAGAGAGAAAGAAAGATGGGAAAGAAAGAAAGAACAGAGAGAAAGAAAGATGAGAAAGAAAGTACAGAGAGAGATAGATGGGAAAGAAAGAACAGAGAGAAAGAGTGGACAGAAAAAAAGAACAGAAAGAGAGAGAAAAAGAAAAAAACAGAGAAAGAAAGAGGGAAAAGAAAGAGAGGGGGAAGAGAACAGAGAGAGAGAAAGAAAGGGGAAAGAAAGAGAACAGAGAAAGAAAGAACAGAGAGGGAGGGAAAGAAAGAGAAAGAAAGAACAGAGAGAAAGAAAGGGGAAAGAAAGAACAGAGAGAGAAAGAAAGATGGGAAAGAAAGAAAGAACAGAGAAAGAAAGAAAGAGGGGAAAGAGAACAGATGTATATCTTCGTACCGTGTTAGCCAGTAGATAGAAAAATATTTAGAGTTGAGAGTCCTCAGTGGTTGATACCTTTTAATACCCTTTTCAGTTAGCCATTAAAAGGTATCAACCACTGGGGAAAGAGAACAGAGAGCGAAAGAAAGAGGGGAAAGAACAGAGAGAGAAAGAACAGAGAGAAAAAGAAACAACACAGAAAGAGGGGACAAAAAAAGAACAGAGAGAGAAAAAAAGAGGGTAAAAAAGAGAGAAAGAAAGAAAGAGGGGAAAGAAAGAACAGAGAGAGAAAGAAAGGAGAAATAAAGAAAGAACAGAGAGAGAGAAAGAAAGGGGAAAGAAAGAGAACAAAGAAAGAACAGTGAGAGAGGGAAAGAAAGAGAAAGAAAGAACAGAGAGAAAGAAAGAGGGGAAAAACAACAGAGAGAGAAAGAGAGAAAAGAAAGGGGAAAGAAAGAACAGAGAGATAGAAAGGGGAAAGAAAGAACAGAGAGAGAAAGAAAGATGGGAAAGAAAGAAAGAACAGAGAGAAAGAAAGATGGGAAAGAAAGAACAGAGAGAAAGATGCAAAAGAAAGAACAGAGAGAAAGATGGGAAAGAAGGAACTGAGAGAGAAAGAAAGAGGAGAAAGAACAGAGAGCGAAAGAAAGAACAGAGAGAAAGTAACAACACAAAGAAAGAGGGGACAAAAAAAAGAACAGAGAGAGAAAAAAGAAAGGGTAAAGAAAGAACAGAGGGAAAGAAAGAACAGAGAGAGAGAGAAAGAAAGGGGAAATAAAGAAAGAACAGAAAGAAAGAGAACAGAGAGAAAGAGAAAGAAAGAACAGAGAAAAAAAGAGGGAAAGAAAGAGGGAAAGAAAAAGAGCAGAGAGAAAAAAGATGGGAAAGAGAGAAAGAAAGAACAGAGAGAAAGAAAGATGGGAAAGAAAGAACAGAGAGAGATAGATGGGAAAGAAAGAACAGAGAGAGAGAGTGGACAGAAAAAAAGAACAGAGAGAGAGAAAAAGAAAAAAACAGAGAAAGAAAGAGAAAAGAAAGAGAGGGGAAAGAGAACAGAGAGAGAGAAAGAAAGGAGAAAGAAAGAACAGAGAGAGAGGGAAAGAAAGAACAGAGAGAAAGAAAGGGGAAAGAAAGAACAGAGAGAGAAAGAAAGATGGGAAAGAAAGAAAGAACAGAGAGAAAGAAAGAGGGGAAAGAGAACAGAGAGCGAAAGAGGGGAAAGAACAGAGAGAGAAAGAACAGAGAGAAAAAGAAACAACACAGAAAGAGGGGACAAAAAAAGAACAGAGAGAGAGAAAAAAGAGAGGGTAAAAAAGAAAGAGGGGAAAGAAAGAACAGAGAGAGAAAGAAAGGAGACATAAAGAAAGAACAGAGAGAAAAAGGAAGAACAGAGAGAGAGAAAGAGAAAGAAAACAGAGATAGAAAGAGGAGAAAAAGAGGGGAAATAAAGTACAGAGAGAAAAAGAAAGAGGGAAAAGAAAAAGAACAGGAAGAAAGAAAGAGGGGAAAGAAAGAAAAAAGAGAGAAAGAACAGAAAGAAAGTTAAAGAACAGAGAGAGAAAACAAAGAGTGGACAGAAAAAAAGAACAGAGAGAGAGAGAGAAAAAGAAAGAGGGGAAGAAAGAACAGAGAAAGAAAGAGGGGAAAGAAAGAGCAGAGAGATAGAAAGAGGGGAAAGAAAGAGAACAAAGAGAGAAATAAATTAAGATTCTATAAAGATACTATAGCAGCCCAGCTCACATTGTAGTGCCCACCTGAGCCTCCCGGTATGGGACATATCATGATCCGCTGACATGGCCGACATCCCCAAGTCCAAGGCGATCCCACTGTTTGCGCTGTCGGAGGAGGACTGTTGTGAATGTGTTAGAAATGAATTCTGAGCAGAAGCTCCCTCTGGTGGTTACAAACAGTACTGAACTATTCAATGAAGATTGTGAAGATTGGCAATCAGGAGTTACAGACTGGTCTTATATAAGGGAGGTTGCCTCCCATCAGGGTTGCCGGTGATCAATTGTTCTTGTCTCAACTTTGGTTCCTGGTTCACTTGGAAGCTTGCTGAGTCTTGCCTGCATCTTCTGCTAACAGATAAGATATTTTCTGCTTTTGTTTTTGTGCTTGCTTTTTGCATTTTTTCCTGCACTTCTGTGGAGGTCAGCCAGGTCCCCTCCGGGGGCTTGTGCTCCTCTCAGTTTATCTGAGCCACTGTTATTTGTTCATTTGCCTTTTCCAGTTTTTTCAGTGGCTGCTGCTTAGTTTTGTTACACCAGAGAACTAATTTAGGTGGTAGAGGTCGTGTGATCTCAGGTGTTTTTGCAATTAGTAGAGTTGGTATTTTTTTAGGGTTTTTTGGATTGCAGTAAGTGTCCTTCCTATCCTTTTCTTTCTAGGAAGATTGGGCCCCAACGTTTGCTCATACTATTTTCTGTCTGTGTCTGTATTTCCTCTTGTCTAACCGCCTGTAATGTATGTAGTACAGTTCATATAGCGTCTTGTGCTTGGGTGCGATGAAAATACATGAGACACAGGTTTGATATAGAAGGTCTTGTATTACTTCATACAAGTGGCAAAAATAGTCACACAGTTTGCAGATACAGAAGCAGGAGACACAGCAGGCCAGAGTAACTTAAGCTCAGCAATCACTCTCCACAACAGGTTCAGGATCTTCTTCTCTGTTACCGTAAGTCCATGCAAACGTGGATCTTTCAAAGAGCAGGGTTCCAGAGTCCACAAGTGTTCCAGAGTTCCTCAGTAGGAATAGCTGGAGTACAAAGTCCAAGGCTTCCAGGAGTTAGGTCACAGGTTCACTGCAGGCTAGATTCTGAAGCACTGATTGCTCAGCTGTGGCTGCTTAAGAAGCAAGAGGGAGAGAATCAGGGCGGGAACATGAAAGCTGGAAACTCCATATTGACTGAGGGCAAGATAGCTGCAGCAAGACAGAAAGCAAAATGGCTGACGGAAAAACTGAGTTTCAAGAACATGTACAAAGAACCTTACATTACTCCCCCTTAGGGACAACCTCCGGATGGCTTCAGACCAGGCTTGTCTGGGTACCTCTGATGAAACTGGCGGAGCAAGCGAGGAGCATTAACGTTATTGACTGGTTCCCATGAGTTGTCCTCCACTGGGTAGCCCTGCCATTTAATCAAATATTGTAACTGATTTCTGTATAACCTGGAATCTAGAATTCTTTCCACCACAAATTCTTCCTGACCATCGACTAGCACTGGGTCAGGGCAAGGAGAAGAACGTCCAGGAAACGTATTGGGTGTTGCAGCCTTTAGTAGAGATACATGAAAGACAGGATGGATTCTCATAGTTCTAGGCAGTTGAAGACGACAAGCAACGGCACTTATAATTTTACTGATTTTATAGGGTCCAATGTACTTATGTCCCAACTTAGACGATGGAATCCTTAACTTAAGATTTCTGGTTGACAGCCAGACCAGGTCTCCTACCTTGAAAGCTGGTGCAGGTTTACGAAATTTATCTGCTGCTTTCTTGTACCTTTCCTGAGCCAATTCCAGATTCTCCTTTAGAAGATCCATATTCTTCTGTAAAGACGTGATTCTTTCAGCCATTGCTGGTAAAGGCGTTTCTATGGGAAATCGTGGAAGAATGTTAGGATGATAACCTAGATTGGAGTAAAAAGGAGATTGCTTAGTGGAGGCGCTCTGAGAGTTGTTATAAGAGAACTCAGCCAATGGAAGTAGATCCACCCAATCATCCTGTAGGTGGCAGATAAAGCAGCGGAGATACTGCTCCAGCGTTTGATTGGTTCGTTCGGTCTGTCCATTAGTCTGGGGATGAAAAGCAGAAGAAAGGTTTACTTTAATGTCTAATGCTGCACAGAAATTTTGCCAAAACCTTGAAGTGAATTGCACCCCTCGATCCGAAATGACCTCATCCGGTACTCCATGTAAGCGAAACACATCTTTAATCATCAAATCTGATGTCTGTTTTGCAGTGGGTAAGCCGACACAAGGGATAAAATGAGCTGCCTTTGTTAAACGATCAACCACCACTAGAATGGTGTTTTTCCCTTGAGAGGTTGGTAACTCCACAATGAAGTCCATAGAAATGGATCCCCACGGGCGGGACGGGGTGGGAAGAGGTTGTAACAGACCAGTTGGTGAGGAGCGAGGTGTCTTGCATCTTGCACAGACTTCACATGAAGTGACATAGTTTAAAACATCCTTCCTGCAAGTGGGCCACCAAAAGAAACGAGAAAGAAATTCCTGTGTCTTTAGAATTCCTCTATGCCCAGCTATCTTGGAATCGTGAATGAGTTGCAATACTCTCAATCTGACTGTTTCAGGAATATACAGACGTTGTCCCAGAATCCACACACCATTCTTAAAGACAAGACTTACGTCCCTCGGGGGTTGTGCCAACAAGGAATCCGCATGGTATGCTTCCTTGATGTCCTTAAGTAGATCTTGATTATGAATAACTCCCAGGAATCTAGAGTCAGGAAGAATAGTCTTAGGAGGAGCAAGTGGACGGGTCTCTGCTGAATGAATCCTAGAGAGTGCATCAGCCTTTCCATTGCGCGATCCTGGTCTATAAGAAATGACAAAATTAAATTGGTTTAAGAAAAGATTCCAGCGAGCCTGGCGAGGAGTCAGGCACTTAGCCGACCTGATAAATTCAAGGTTACGATGGTCTGTCAGGACGACTATTTGCTGTGCAGCTCCCTGAAGAAGGTGTCTCCATTCTTTGAAGGCGGCAATAATGGCCAACAACTCTCTATTGCCCACATCGTAGTTCCTCTCAGCCGAAGACAACTGCTGGGAAAAGAAGGCACAGGGATGCAAGACATTCTTCTCACCTGTTCTCTGAGAGAGTATAGCTCCAACGGCACAGTCTGAAGCATGCACCTCTATTATGAAGGCAAGCTCGGGGTTGGGATGTACTAGGATAGGTGCAGTGGTAAATTTATCTTTTAGACGGGAAAATGCTTCCTGGGCTTGGGGAGTCCAGGAGAACCTAGACTCTTTCCGGGTAAGTTGGGTGATAGGTGACACTACCTCAGAGAAATTTCTAATGAAACGTCTATAGAAATTGGCAAACCCGATGAAACGCTGCACCTCCTTCACATTTCTAGGACTTGGCCAATCCTTGATGGCTTGGGTCTTGCTTCCATCCATACTAATTCCTTGTGTAGACAGTACATACCCCAGAAATTGAATTTCGGTCCTATGGAATTCACACTTTTCAAGTTTGATGTAAAGATGGTTTTGTCTTAGACGTTCCAAGACCATTCTCACATGTCCATGATGTTCCTCTGTGGAGTTAGAAAAAATTAGAATATCATCCAAATAAATCACCACGAATGTATCTAGGAGATCCCTGAAGATGTCATTCACCAAGTGTTGGAAAGTGGCTGTGGCGGTACTCAGACCAAAAGGCATAACTAGATATTCAAAGTGTCCATAGCGTGACCTGAATGCAGTCTTCCATTCATCCCCAGGTCTAATACGGACCAAGTTATAGGCCCCACGGAGATCCAATTTAGAGAAAATTTTGGCATGCCGCACTCTCTCCAATAACTCAGGGATTAAAGGCAATGGATAACGGTTTCTAATAGTAACCTTATTGAGTTCCCTATAGTCTACGCAGGGTCTCAGAGATCCATCTTTCTTCTTCACAAAGAAGATGGGTGCACCTGCAGGAGATGAAGAGGGGCGTATGAAGCCCTTGGCTAGATTTTCGTCTATGTAATCCTTTAAAGCCTTTAGCTCAGGCCCCGCCAGGGGGTAGATCTTACCAAAAGGTATCTCTGCTCCAGGTAATAATTCAATTGGACAATCATATGGACGGTGAGGGGGAAGCTGGTCAGCGTTCTTCTTGTCACATAAATCCACATAGTCCTGGTATACAGCTGGTAGTTCAGGGACTGACATGGTTCCTTTAGGAACAGAGCAAGCTGAAACTTCTGGACTCATCTGTTTCTCTGGAAAGTGTAATTCCTTGGTCTCCCAGTTAATGGTAGGGTTCTGAGCCTGCAGCCATGGTAGCCCTAGAATAATGGGAAAGTGGGGAGAAGAGATAAGCATAAAGGACAGTTTCTCTTGATGATCTTTACCCATAAGGACCCTCAAAGGCTCCGTTTCCTGATCCACTGGTCCAGAGGTCAGCAGGGAGCCATCCACAGTTTCCATCTGTACTGGAGTAGCCTTCTTCACTGAACGTATCCCCTGTTTCAGAGCAAAGGAGACATCCATAAAATTCCCACTTGCCCCTGAGTCGATCATAGCAGAGCTAGACACCCAGACTGAGTCAACCCAGAGTTTGATGGAAAGGAAGCAATGAGAATTGTTTTTCCTACAACTCAGCTGGGACACCGCTGAGGAAACTTGAAAAATTGCAGCGTTTACACAGTCATCGTCCTCAGAAGTAATGGAGTTTAAGTCAGAGAAATCAATATCTGTTGCTGCAGATCTCTCTGGAGCCTGAGGCTCGGACCTGACAGATCTCCTCTCGCAACACTCACAGTGAATGAGTGCTGCAGTAGTCTTACGAGAACGGCTGGGGCAGTTTATAATGAAGTGCCCTGACTTACCACAATAGAAACATAGATTTTCCTTAAAACGATGTTCTTTGCGTGCATCACTAACCCGTCTTTGTAAAGAGTCTACCTGCATGGGTTCAGGCTCAGGTTCCCGTGTGATCCTACTCAAAGGTTCCTTAACTGGGGAGGAAGGTAGGAAAAGGTTAGCGCGATTGCCCTCGAACCATCTCTCTTGCCTGCGTTCAGTCAGGCGAGCATCAATACGGATGCAGTAGTTAATAAAGTCACCTAACGCAGTGGGAGGGTCGGCACGAGCAAGTTCATCCTTAATTAGTGGAGACAACCCCTTTCGAAAAATAGATTTTTTGGCGGAACTGTCCCAGGTGGTATCAAGGGCCCATCTCCTGAAATCCAAGGCATATTCGGCTACCGAGTGCTTACCTTGGCGCAAAGTTAACATGGCTGCTTCAGCTGTTGCACCTCGATTGGGGTCATCAAACACCTGCCCCATGGCTGAAATGAAAGCATCAAGATGATCCAAACATTCATCCTCAGTCTCAATCAGAGGGTTTGCCCACATCAAAGCCTTGTTGGTAAGTAACATAATTATAGTAAGCACTTTAGATCGTTCAGTGGGAAATTGTGAAGCATGTGCAGAAAAAAACAGATTGCATTGGTTAATAAATCCCCTGAATTTTTCACGTTCACCGCCAAAACGAAAAGGGGGCAACTTGGGAATCCCAGAACTCGGGGCTACGGCAGGAGCCTGGACTCGCTCCTCTAGAACCTCAATCCTGGCTCGCAAATCCTGGGCAGTCTGTCCAAACACTTGCAAATTGTGATTAGTGAGGTCCTGTAGGTTTGTAAAACGGGTTTTTATAGTCTGTAAATCTGCAAGGATATTATCAGTCACTCCGCAAAGTTCCTTTATGCGGGCCTCCATTTTCCAGATCTTTTAAGACAGGAGTACTGGAAGGAGAGGAGAGAAAAAAAAAAAAAAAAAACAATAGTGTTTACCTGTGGTAACACTGCAGAGAGAAAAAAAAATTAAGGGAACTGCTCACCTGGAATGGTTGTGAGAAGTCACAACCACTATCATCACAGAAAGTTCAACCGGACATCTGATATCCACAGTTACAGCAGACACAAAAGAGAGAAGAAAAAAAAAAAACAATAGTGTTTACCTGTGGTAAAACTGCAGAAAAAAAAAACTTAAGGGAATTGCTCACACTGGAATGGTTGTGAGAAGTCACAACCACTGTCATCACAGAAAGTACAACCGGACGTCTGATATCCACAGTTACAGCAGACACAGCCTTCCCAGACCCAGCAGACACTAACGTTTTGGCTTCAGAATCTTGTAATGTATGTAGTACAGTTCATATAGCGTCTTGTGCTTGGGTGCGATGAAAATACATGAGACACAGGTTTGATATAGAAGGTCTTGTATTACTTCATACAAGTGGCAAAAATAGTCACACAGTTTGCAGATACAGAAGCAGGAGACACAGCAGGCCAGAGTAACTTAAGCTCAGCAATCACTCTCCACAACAGGTTCAGGATCTTCTTCTCTGTTACCGTAAGTCCATGCAAACGTGGATCTTTCAAAGAGTAGGGTTCCAGAGTCCACAAGTGTTCCAGAGTTCCTCAGTAGGAATAGCTGGAGTACAAAGTCCAAGGCTTCCAGGAGTCAGGTCACAGGTTCACTGCAGGCTAGATTCTGAAGCACTGATTGCTCAGCTGTGGCTGCTTAAGAAGCAAGAGGGAGAGAATCAGGGCGGGAACATGAAAGCTGGAAACTCCATATTGACTGAGGGCAAGATAGCTGCAGCAAGACAGAAAGCAAAATGGCTGACGGAAAAAACTGAGTTTCAAGAACATGTACAAAGAACCTTACACCGCCATTACATGTTTGGGGGCTTCCTATGTTCTTTGGGGATCTGCTCCGGGGCAGATAGTTTTCCTCTTTCTATCTTTAGGTGTAGTTAGCTTCTCAGGCTGTGACGAGGCGTCTAGGACCAACGTAGGTACGCTCCACGGCTGCCTTTAGTTGTGGTGGTTAGTCAGGGTACTGCAATCCAGTACATTCCAACCTCTCTGGTGTATTGCCTTTTTTGCCTGCTCTCCTCCGCTACCAAATCATAACAGAGGACACGGTGATGGATCTGAAGCATTCCCTGAAGTGCCTCCATGGTTCCGTCACAATCTCCTCCCGAAATTACCTAATTTCCGGTCAGCTTCCAGCACATCACTTCCGGTGGAACGTCACGTGCGAATTTTAACCCTTCACCCCCAAGGGTGGTTTGCAACAATAATGCCCGGCCAACTTTTTACAATTCTGACCACTGTTCTTTGCGGTTATAACTCTGGAACGCTTCAACGGATCTTCGCGATTCTGAGATTGTTTTCTTGTGACATATTGTACTTTTAAAGTTAGTGGTAAAAATTTCTTTGATATAACTTGCGTTTATTTTTTTAAAAAATGCCAATATGGCGAAAATTTTGAAATTTTCAAACTTTTAATTTTTATTCCTTAAAACAGAGAAATATATCACACAAAATTGTTAAGAAATAACATTTCCCACATGTCTACTTTACATCAGCACAATTTTGGAACCAAAAACTTTTAATTTTTCAATAATAATTATAGGGTTAAAGTTGACCAGCGATTTCTCATTTTTACAACATAATTTACAAAGCCATTTTTTAGGGACCACCTCAGATCTGAAGTCACTTTGAGGGGTCTATATCGCAGAAAATACCCAAAGTGACACCATTCTAAAAACTGCACCCCTCGTGGTACTCAAAACCACATTCAAGAAGTTTATTAACCCTTCAGGTTACAGGAGCTGAAGCAACGTGGAAGGAAAAAATGAATATTTAACTTTGAGTCACAAAATGATCTTTTTAAAAACTTTTTTTTATTTTCACAAGGGTAAAAAGGGGAAAATGGACAGATAAAGTTGTTGTGCAATTTCTCCTGAGTACGCCAATACCCCATATTTTGTGGAAAAAACCCCTGTTTGGGCACACGGCAGAGCTCGTAAGGGAAGGGGCGCCCTTGACTTTTCAAACCAAATTTGGGTGGAATTGAGTTGGACGCCATTCGCGGGGGTT
>JARQOD010004819.1:0-52142 GCA_033576555.1 Oophaga sylvatica
AATCCGATCAGAGTTCAGCAGTTTTTAGGGCTAATTCTGGATTCACGGAATCAGAACTGTAGTTTACCGTCAGACAAATTGATTCGCTTGCGGTACCAGGTCCTGAACGCCTCCAATAACCCCTCCATGTCTCTTAGGAAAGCCATGTCTCTTTTAGGCTCCCTCTCGTCCTGCATCCCCGTGGTTCAGTGGGCTCAATTTCACACAAGGACGCTGCAAGCTGAGGTTTTGTCATATCAAAATTCTCTAGGTGGTTGCCTAGAAGGCCAGCTATCCTTGTTCCAGGCTACTATAAGATCCCTGGATTGGTGGAGGGAGGAGACGAACCTGTCTAGGGGGAGTTCCCTGGGAATATGAAATATCCCGGATAGTCACGACAGATGCAAGCCCTTCTGGGTGGGGGGCTCATATGGGGGATGTTATGGTTCAGGGTTTATGGGAGTTGGATCAGATACAGATGTCTTCTAATATGAAGGAGTTAACGGCGGTAGAGCTAGCGATTGAAAAAGCTCCTTGTCTATCTACAGGGTCACCACGTTTGAGTGCTCTCCGACAATCGTATCACAGTCGCTTATATCAACCACCAGGGTGGTGCTCGTTCCGGTCCTCTCATGGAAGTAGCAGGGCGCCTACTCCAGATAGCAGAATGACACTTTCTTTCTCTAACGGCTCTACATATAAGAGGAGAAGAAAATACCAAGGCGGACTTCTTAAGCCTCAATCTCCTGAGTCAGGGAGAATGGTCGTTGAAGACTTCCATCTTCGACCTGATTGTGCAGAAATGGAGTCAACTGGAGGTAGATCTCTTTGCTACCAAAAGCAACAGGAAAGTGAGACTGTTCTGCCCTCTGAATCCCAAAGAAGACCCTCTGGCAGTGGACGCTCTTCTGATAAAGTGGGATTTCAATCTGGCCTACGCCTTCCCTCCCTGTCCTTACTCCCCCTAGTATTGAGGACGGTCAGGAAAGACAGGGCGAGGGTAATAGTAGTCGCTCCCTTCTGGCCCAGGAGGGCATGGTTTTCATGTCTCAGAAACATGTCGATAGCCGACCCGTGGGTCCTGCCGGATATTCCCGATCTGCTCTCCCAGGGTCCAGTCTACCATCCTCGAGTAGCGGGCCTCCACCTGACGGCGTGGATTTTGAACGGTCGCTGCTGAGAGATAAGGGGTTTTCTACTAATCTAATTAATACTCTCCTTAAGAGCAAAAAAGAGGTTACAACTAGAATGTACGCTAGAACTTGGAAAAAATTTCTTCAGAGTTTGGGGGTGGTAGCAGGGGACCCAACACCGATAGCCCAGATTCTAGAATTCCTACAAAAGGGTCTGGACTTAGGACTCTCCACGAGCACCCTTAAGGTGCAGGTTTCAGCGTTGGGAGCGCTCTTCAGTTGCAACATCGCCAATAATTACTGGGTCAGTAGATTCATTAAGGCGGCGGGTAGGTCGAGACCCATAGTGAAGGAGAGAATCATGCCATGGGATTTGAACCTTGTTCTCACTGCTTTAACAGAGCCCCCTTTTGAACCTATCTCAGCAGCATCAATAAAAAATCTTTCCCTAAAAACCGCCTTCCTGGTAGCATTAACTTCGGCTAGGAGGGTAAGTGACATCCAGGTACTATCTAGACTGTCTCCTTACACTCAGGTGCTGAATGACAGGATAATACTTAGACCTGATCCAGCATACTTACCAAAGGTGTCTTCCGCTTTTCACAGAACACAGGAAATTGTTCTCCCTTCTTTCATCCCTAATCCATCTAATCAAAAAGAGATAAAACTCCATACTCTAGGTGTTAGAAGATGTCTCCTGCAATATTTGGCAGTCACTGATCCCTGGAAAAGGGACAATGCATTGTTTCTCTCTTTTCAGGGAATTAACAAAGGCCGTAGAATAACAAAAAGCTCATTGGCCAGATGGATTAGGGAAGCAATTTCTCTGGCACACACCTCGAGGGGCAAGCCGGCACCTGAGAGGCTAAGGGCGCATTCCACTCGAGCTGTGGCGACTTCATGGGCAGAGAGGGCAGAAGTCTCCATTGACCAGATATGTAAGGCAGCTACGTGGTCTTCTCCACACACGTTTTACACTCATTATAGATTAGATTTGGGTGCTTCCTCAGACCTTTCTTTCGGACTAGGGGTGCTGCAGGCTGTAGTCCCTCCCTAAGTAGTTATTACTCTCTGTAATTCTCTCTGTAGTGCTGTCATGGACGTTCGAATAAAGTCTTAGTTACTTACCGTTAACGGTATCTTTCAAAGTTCATGACAGCACCCTTACATTCCCACCCGTGTTCTATGTGCACTTCTTCCTCTTATATAGTCCACATGTAATAAACAATTGACCAATATTACTGTGTGATGCATAATTTTTTGCTGTATACCATTTAACCTTGGTGGTCCTCTTATGCTCTGTAATCCAACTGATGTGTGGGAGAGGTGCCGCCCTTTTATATCTGTAGGTTTCCTGTTCCTAAGGGGCGGATCCCCTCTCTCTGTAGTGCTGTCATGGTCTTCGAAAAATACTGTTAACGGTAAGTAACTAAGACTTTTGCATCTGTTTTCTCTCAGAAAGGAAATGTAACATCAACTGCTCTTCACTGTCCTATTAAAGGAATAGAAGAATCCAGGATATATATAAACAGAAAGACAGTGAGGAAACACTTAGCTAACCTAAATGAATTCAAGTCTCCAGGTCCAGATGAATTACACCCCAGAATACTGAAGCAGATAGCAGAAGAAATTCTTGAACCACTGTCCATAATCTTTGAAAATTCTTGGAGAACAGGAGAAGTCCCAGAAGACTGGAGAAGAGCAAATGTTGTTCCTATCTTCAAAAAGGGGAAGAAGGTGGACCCAGGGAACTACAGGCCAGTGAGTCTGACTTCTATACCAGGAAAGATCTTTGAACAAATTATTAAAGAACATGTATGCAAGTACCTGGATAAGAATGAAGTGATTAAACAGAGTCAGCATGGGTTTGTAACTAATAAGTCATGTCAGACTAACTTAATTTCCTTCTATGACGGAATCACTGACTTGGTGGATCAGGGAAATGCTGTAGATATAGTATATCTTGACTTCAGCAAAGCATTTGACAAAGTATCTCACACAATCCTTATTGAAAAAATGACTAAGTATGGAATGGACAAGGCAACTGTTAGGTGGATTCATAACTGGCTTAGTGATCGGTCCCAAAGAGTGGTCGTAAATGGCTGCTCATCCAGTTGGAAGAATGTCTCAAGTGGGGTACCACAGGGCTCTGTTTTGGACCCTGTATTGTTCAACATCTTTATCAATGATTTAGATGAAGGAATTGAGGGTAAACTAATCAAATTTGCTGATGACACAAAGCTAGGAGGGGTAGCTAATACTAGAGAAGAGAGAGAGGATTCAAAAAGATATAAATAAACTGGAGCAGTGGGCAGCAACTAACAGAATGGATTTTAACAGGGAAAAATGCAAAGTACTACATCTGGGCAATAAAAATGAAAAAAGCATATACAAAATGGGAGGAATAGGGCTAAGTAACAGCACATGTGAAAAAGACTTGGGTATACTAATTGATCACAGACTTAACATGAGTCAACAGTGTGATGCAGCAGCAAAAAAGGCAAATACAATTCTAGGATGTATCAACAGAAGCATACAGTCTAGATCACGTGAAGTCATTATTGCCCTCTACTCCTCTTTGGTCAGACCTCATCTGGAATACTGTGTCCAGTTTTGGGCACCACATTTTAAAAAAGACATCAACAAACTGGAGCAAGTTCAGAGAAGAACCACCAGAATGGTGACCGGTCTGCAAACCATGTCCTATGAGGAACGGTTGCAGGATTTGGGAATGTTTAGCTTGCAAAAAAGAAGACTGAGAGGAGACTTAATAGCTGTCTACAAATATCTCAAGGGCTGTCACATTGTAGAAGGATCATCTTTATTCTCATTTGCACAAAGAAAGACTAGAAGCAATGGGATGAAACTGAATGGGAGGAGACACAGATATTAGAAAAACTTTTTATGTTCAATAGTTTTTTATTGAAAATTTTTGTTTTGGTGAATGCATATACAAAGAAAGCATATAACTAGGCCCACGAGGCCATACGATATAAAACAGTTATAATAATCAAGACAAGACATGGACTAACTGGGTATACAAACAATCTACATAAAGGAAGGTTTTAGGTGGTGGGAGGGAAGGGAAGGTAAGTAGCAGTGAGAAGAACCATTTCCAATGTTTTATTCAAAGATTTCTCAAGGGTGATCCGTTGAGGAAGAATGTAATGAATCTCTGCAATATTTGGACCATGGGGACCACGTGTTATTACAGAGATGTACGCAATTATTGCGGATAGCATATAGGGATTCCAGAGCGTGATGTTCTTTAAGTCGAGAGGTTAGTTCAAGCATTGATGGGGTGGAAGCAGTTTTCCAGCGTTGGGCTATCATTACTTTAGCAATCATCAAAGTGTGTGCCACAAATCTGCGGAATTTAAGAGGTACAGTTTCAATCTCCAGCAGACATATTGCTATATGTGGAGATCGCTGTAGTCTCAAAGATGTCACCAAATCTAATAAGTTGAAGACCTCCCTCCAGAAGCACAAAACCTTAGGGCATTTCCAAAATATGTGGAATAAGGAGCCCGTCTCTCCACAGTTCCTCCAACAACGATCAGAGGTTCCGGGAAACAATTTGGCCAGCCTCTCAGGAGTGTAATACCAGCGTGACGCGCACTTCATATGTGACTCTTGAAGCGTCATGGAGAGCGACGCTTTTTTAGCCCATTTAAACGCGAGTTCCCACTGAACCTCAGAATAGGGTCTTCCTAGGTCAATTTCCCAGCTAATAATGTGGGCTTGTTTAGTAAAGTGAGTGGAGTCATTAAATATTGTATATAAATGCTTAGTCGTAGCAAATTGAGGTTGGGGATTAGTGCCCAAGATAAGGTTCCAGAGGGTCAGAGGAATCTGCATATCAAGCTTGTTACCAGAGAAGATATAGGATCTAGCCCTTTGTATATGAAATAAGGTCAATTGTGATATATGACCTGTAAGTTGCATTGTGACTACATCTCCCCAAGTTTGCAGGCCAAGTTCTCCCCATTTCCGGGTGTCTAAGTCTGGTATACACTGATGGAGAAGTTTAATCGGTAATGCTGCTGCGGAGACTTGTGCATCTTTTCTCAACTTGGAGGTTAATAAGACCCAGCTACGTAAAGACGTTGTCACTACATGTGAGACCGGTGGAGGAAGAGTTTTATCTACAGTGTAAGCTAACAAATGCAAGTGTAGTGGTCGTGAGTGATTTAAAGCTAATTCTATGGTCGGCCAAGAGGAGTGTGTGGATTGCAGCCACCAATGTCTAATTTGACGTATAATCGTGGCGTGGTAGTATGCATGTAAATTGGGGACGCCCGCCCCTCCATGGCAACGAGACATTCTTAAGACGGAGGAGGCCACCCTGGGTTTTTTTCCTGCCCATATAAACCCCAACATTTGTGATGAGAGCCTATTTATATATTTCTTTGGTATCGGGAGATTGAGCGTTCTATAAATATATAGGATTTTAGGTAAGATCATCATCTTATATGATGTGATCCGGCCCATCCATGATATGTCTATTTTTGAGTATGTGTCTAGAGTCTCCTGAATTTCCTGTATTAGGCCGTTCATGTTTTGTAAAACTGTCTTGTGAAATGGCAAGGTAAACTTAATGCCTAGATACGTTACCGTAGTATCCTGCCACTTGAAGGGAAACTCGGCAAGCATCGCAGCCTTAAGCTGGGAATCAATGTGTAGCCCATGAGATGTGATTTGGTATAGTTAAGTTTGTAGTGAGATATCCGTCCAAATTCGTCAAGGGTAGTACAGGCTGATCGTAGAGAAGTCAACGGGTCGGTTAATAGAAGGACTATGTCATCTGCATACAGACTTATCTTGTGTTGTCTACCAGAAAGTGGGATACCTCTAATAGTTTGATCCAATCTGACTTTCTCCGCCAATGGTTCCATGATGAGAACGAAGAGGAGGGGAGATAGGGGACAGCCCTGACGGGTGCCGTTCGTGATGTAGAATGATTGCGATAAAGTGCCGTTGATGAGCACCCTAGCGGATGGGCAGGAGTATAAGGCTTCAATGTAGTGTAGAAAATCGCTCTCAAATCCAAACTTGCGCAAAGTGTGGAACATAAATCCCCAATGAATTCGGTCGAACGCCTTCTCCGCATCCAACGAGAGAAGCAAAGAAGGCGTCCGACCCCTCGAAGCATATTGAAGCAAGTTGAGGACACGTCGTGTTGCGTCAGATGTTTGGCGGCCCGCTACGAATCCTGTCTGATCAGTATGGATTAGCAGTGGTAAAATGTTAGATAGCCTATTGGCTAGTATTTTAGCGTATATCTTAGTATCTGAATTCAGTAGCGATATGGGTCTGAAGTTTCCAGGTTCATTAGGGGGTTTCCCAGGTTTAGGGATCGCAGTTACCGTCGCTTCTAGGAACTCAGGCGGGAAAGAAGCGCATTCACGAGCTGAGTTTAGCATATTAGTCAAGTGCGGCGCAAGTAATTCAGGGAAGGTTCGGAAATATTCGTTTGAGTACCCGTCAGGGCCAGGTGTTTTGCCCAGTTTAGACATGTTGATGGACTGCATAGTTTCGGCTATCGAAATTGGGGCATTTAGCATGGAGGCTGACGAAGGGGGTAGCCTCGGGAGGTCAATTTGGGATAAAAAAGAGTTAATGGCTAGATCTGTAGGTTGTATAACTCCTGGGGAATTTTTGAGATTGTACAACTGTTCGTAATACTTACGGAACGACTCCGCTATTTCCATAGGATGTGTAATTGACGAGTGAGGGCACTGGGAGTTTTTCAGTGAGAACACCGTGCTGCGGACTCGCCTTTGTTTCAGTTTGGATGCCATATATCGAGAGGTTTTATTAATTGACCCATAGTGGGTTGCACGCATGGTGCGTATATATTTATCGTGTTGGCTGAACAGGTGAAGCTGTAGATTATGTCGATGGGTCATTAGACTGCGGTGATTATTCAAAGTTGGTTGTGAAGTAACTTCATTCTCAGCTGTCTGGACTTTTAGCAATAAGCTATCTAGTTGACTCGTTAAGGCTTTTTTCCTCTGAGCACCCATTTGGATGAGGTGTCCGCGCATGACAGCCTTATGGGCTAGCCATATTGTCGAGGGGGTGACGTCAGGAGTAGTGTTAACATTAAAATAGTCTACTATATGCTGTCGTATACGTGTCGCATATGAAGAATCGGTGTACAGTGCTAGGTTATTTCGCCAGTGCCCCGCCATTGATGAATAGGCTCGTGGGGACCACTCCAACATGACCGGCGCGTGGTCCGACCACGTGGCCGTATTTACCGCAGCAGATTTAGCATCTGGCAATGCCCATCGATCCACAATAAACATGTCAATTCGTGAAAAGGTGCGATGTCGAGCTGAGTAAAAGGAGTATGCCCTAGAGCTGGAGTTAAGGCATCTGTATGTATCATATAGGGAGTGTAACCGTAACCATTGTTGGAGGCATGGATCATGTCGGGTTCTAGGATTGGAAGAATCCAATGATCCATCAACTATTAAGTTGAAGTCCCCTCCCATAAGCAGACTTCCCCTCGCCATCCCTCGGACCCTACACATTACCCTATTTAAGAAACGAATTTGTCGTAAATTCGGTGCGTATATGTTAACCACGGTGACCATTTTATTCTGCAGCAGTCCCACCAGTACTATAAAACGACCTGCAGGGTCAATGTAGGAAGATTCGCAATGAAATGACACGTCAGTGGAGAACAAAATAGCAATGCCTGCCTTTTTTTTCTCCTGAGAGGCTAGGAAAATCTGCGTGTATTTAGTGCTGCTAAAGGGGGGCATTTTAGTACAAGAAAAATGAGTTTCTTGCAGAAAAAGTATGTCTGCTTTAAGTCTACTCGCCTCTCTCCATAAGTAAGAGCGCTTATAAGGGGAATTCAATCCCTTAACGTTAAGGGATACCAAATTAAGCGACCTATTGAGATACCACAATTTGCTTACCACACCACAAGGCTGAATCTAGGAGTAGATAAGTCTGGATAATGCGATCTCAGGGCGGAATATGATGGGTAGTTCCATTTCGGCAGCGCAGAAGGGGTCAGGAACGTGAAGTAGACCTTTGGATAACAATGGGGATAGAAACACAAGGAAGGGGACACAACAAATAAAGGCATAACAATAGCAATATAGCTGAACTGAATCATAAAGGATCAATCGAAGGTACATATCGATACTCAAATATGCTCCTCGACCGAAAATCTCCAGGGGGAAGGAGTTCAAAGGCCATCAAATTAAGGCCTCAAAAACTAGTAGGCTAGCCCGTGATAACGGAACGGACCCAGGTAACCAGCCACTATAAAGTGAACTGCATCGAATTTTAGCTCGACCGGATCAGCGCGTGGAGCCTTGGGTTTGCCAGTCATGGGTCGGTTTGGAAGGTTTCTGGTTCATAGTCTGTAGTTGCAGGTTGATGTTCACACCCCAACTTTTTGCCAAGTCGCATCCTTCCTTCAGTGAGTGAATGATATGCAGGGTATCCTCATGGCGCACCAAGAGTTTCAGTGGAAAGCCCCATTTGTATTGTATAGAAGCTGCTCTGAGAGCGGAGGTCAGAGGTTGGAGGTTTCTTCGCGCTTGTAAGGTGGCTTGAGATAAATCAGTATAAAGCTGTATTCCCGAGTATGGCGTAGGGAATTCTTTCATTTTCCTGGCTGCAAATAATATGCGCTCTTTAATATGGAAAAAATGAACTTTGAGCAATACATCCCTCGGCACATTTGGCGGCAAGAATTTGGCTTTAGGAAGTCTATGAATTCGATCGATAATAAGATCGCGGTCGGTGGCGTCTGGGACAAAAATGCGGAACAAGTCCACCACATAGTCCTGAAGGTCTGATGAGAGGACAGACTCTGGCACCCCTCTTATTTTAATATTATTTCTGCGGTGTCTGTCTTCAATATCCGCCATCTTGGATTTTAGGTATTGCACTTCGTCATATAATGCATAGTGGGAGTCTATAGGGCGTTATGCGATCCTATAACCTCCTCCATTTTATGTTCTACTGTGTTAACCCTGTGTGACACATTGTCCACAGATGCATCCACTGCAGCCTGTAATTTGTCCAGTTTACCCTGTATTGATCCACTCAAGGCAATGATTAGCTCCTTTATATACGCTTCTGAGGCAGGCTGATTAGAAGCTGGAGCAGAAAATGCAGCAATAAGGTCTGATTGTGACTCACCCACAGGAGCCTCCGTGCGTGGTTTTTGTTTCTGAGGGCTGGAGGAAGGAGAAGTATCTGTCGCTATGTCTGAGGTGTCCTGCGACGCTATCTCTTCTTCTTGCTCAGTTGCAACTATGAGCTTATGCACACGCGGTGGGTGTTGGGAAGAGCGGTGAGACTGGCTGGAGTGATCGGGTGTTGCTGGCGGTGAGTGTGGTGATCTCAGCGTCGGGGAGCTATGTCGCAGGGCTGCAATGCGGCCGCGGGTATTTGCAGCTGCTGGTGTCATCTTGTGTGCAGATCGTCCGCGTCCCGGCGCCATGTTAGAGCCCCCGTCACTAGGCCCAGCAGGGTAAAAGTCCGTGAGGCGCTTCAGCTGGCTGCTCAATCCCTTCCTTTTAGACATCTGGGTAAGCCTTGATTTCCCCTTCTTCACAAGGGATCGGCTAGTCGTGCTTAGTAAAGCTGAAAACAGTCAGCTATGAGGCCGGGAACAGAGCGCTCAAATTAGCACGTCTTGCTCTGTAGGCGGTAGCCACGCCCCCAGAAAAAACTTTTTGACAGTTAGGGTGATCAATGAGTGGAACAGGCGGCCACGAGAGGTGGTGAGTTCTCCTTCAATGGAAGTCTTCAAACAGGCTGGACAGACATCTGTCTGGGATGATTTAGAGAATCCTGCTTTGAGCAGGGGGTTGGACCAGATGGCCCAGGAGGTCCCTTCCAACTCTACCATTCTATGATATCATGGCCCCATCACGACGGACACGGAACTGTCATTCTACAGGAAACAACCTAGGGTACCTTGGTCCCAGTTGGTAGAATACAAATCTGCTCCATTGACCATCACTGAACCATGAATACGTTTGGAGAAAGCCAGGATTGGGACTCGCCGATTGCCTGGCTCCATTGAGATGTTCGAAGAAGCCAGGTTGTGACCCTCGGGTGAACTGGCCTTGTACCTGAATGGACTTCATCTCCTTACGCTTGTCGTTACCTCCTATGTGTGTACCACAGGTGGGGTAGTCGACCCTGGGCGCCCTGAAATAACAGCTGCCATTATCCCAGCGGGTCAGCGGAAGGGTGAGACTCTGTAATGTGCACCAAAAGTAGAAAATTAGCAGACCGCACTCTCAGATAAGGAGCGCCCGTATTCGTTCCAAGGAACCCTCTTGGAAAAATAATCCACATCTGTGATCTGTAATGTGCACCATCTTGGGGTATTTTGCTGGGACTGTTCTACGTGTTATCTGCCTGTTTTGTTGTTTAATAAATTATTGCCACACTGTTTTACCCTCACCCTGTGTTGTCTGAGTAGGGTTATGCCCACGTTAACAGAAGAACTGGGGTTTGGTGGGACGCGTTGCACTTATGCGCTCTTACATTCACACTATTAAGAGTTTTTTCCCAACAAGCATTGATGAAAATGAATGGGAGACAACACTGCTTCCGACTCAGACACTGAACAGAGGTTGATGACCTTTATAATCGATATGTGGGCAGAGTTTATGGTGAGACAACTTCTTGTGTACTCTTAAAACTTCTTGGTGACCCTGTGATACTTCTGGTCATGGTTTCTGCATGGTGAACCTGTCCTTACCTGAAGACGCCTTTATTTGGAGGTTCTCTGAGTCTTGATGGGACCTGGCAGGTTCATCAGTGTAAGTGCAGGACTGGAATAATCTATTGGCAGTTGCATGGACATTGGTTCAGTCATCTTATATGGTGCCGGTCAAGCTTGTAAGTCAGAAATGTGGTGAAAGTGGTGGTCACATCCCATCTGCAGCTCCTCATGGAGGGCACACAGCAGGGGACGATGCTGCACTGTAGAAGCTTCTCCACCATAGAGAGAGCATTAAGTCAGTGTCCTGTCGCGGGGTCATGATTGGAGAGAGATTCAGGACCGAAAAAGGGATTGGAGTGACCCTTTCAAAAGACAGTAAAAATCCAAATATCCAAGGCGCCAACATTTTCCTCCAAAGAGGAATTACAGAATACACAAGATAAAAATGGCTAGCAATGTTTCGGCCACATAGGGCTTTTATCAAGCCATAAATGATAAAAGGTGTGCCTAAAGAAACCGTAATAGGAGCACTGTAAATGCTGGCGGCACTGTCCTAGTGCAGAAGGGGAGTTGTTTAGTGCTGTAAACGGTGTCCGGTGCAGATCTAGCGACACCTCTGCTGACACTTCTGATTTATACGCATTTCTGGACTCATTCATAGATGGTTTATATCAGACACATGATAACATAAGTCACAGCCGACCCCACTGTGTCTGCTCCCAACATGTACCTGCTGCACTACCCATCCAGGGGCAGCTCCCCACGGACACATCCCCACCTTACTGCTCCGCAATACCCTGTAGCTCTGATTCAGACCCCGGCATCCTTTTATCCTGCCCGGGATTCCCTGCTGACCTCCATTAATTAGCGTTAATGGGTAGTGCAGGGATAAATCCTTCCAATGAGTATATAGCTCCTCCATCCCTGGGCTTTCTGGCTCTTTTGGGACATAAGGTTTCAGGTTGTTAATAACTTGAGAAAAAAAATGGCCACCATTACTTCTCACCCAACTTTCCTGCTGTACTGATTGGCAAATGTGAATTTGCCAATTTGGTGAAATAAAAAAAAAATTACAATTCTATCATTAATGTTTTGGTTTAATTCTACGTTGATCATTGTTCAGTAACTATGACCCGAGAACATGAGGTGTCTTAAGAAAAATATTGAACTTTGTAAAACTTTATATTAACCATTGCCCTTCTGGTAGATACCAGTCTGCATTCTGTGATTAACTGCTTTCCCTGCCTGGAACATACCAGTCTGCATTCTGTGATTAACTGCTTCCCTGCTGGAAATACCAGTCTGCATTCTGTGATTAACTGCTTCCCTGTTGGAAGATACCAGTCTGCATTCTGTGATTAACTGCTTCCCGGGTGGAAGATACCAGTTTCTTATACTGTAACAGTCCATATCCACACATCTGGCTCTGCTTCGTCAGTGTTACCTGCTCAGCTTGTTTGTCTGCCATTCAGCATACTCTGCTGTCCTCGTCCTCACTGATCCACATGTCGTCCACCAAAACCCGCTCTGTTGCATCCAGGTTGAGCTGCTCATCCAGACCTTTGTCTTAGAAGAACCCCCCTTACCAGGTGGGCCAGTAATATCCAAAGAGTATTCTGGCACTGTTCATAATTCACCTGAAGTTCCTCCAAGAGGAGATATCGTTGCATCGCCTGGTCTCCATCTGCACGTGGCAAGTTGGATCAAGATTTTGATGGACCTAATCACCATTTTGGCTGCTTTACTGGATTCACTTCTACCTAGTTGGTGATGGGTTACTCCACCAAGACAATCTTTCTTATTCTGGGTTAGCTTCATCTTTAGTTTAACTATAGATGGCCTGACCATTCTTTAAGAATATTTTTTAACTCAACAGGAGGCCTCTGTGGCTGGGATACTAACCTCAATGGACAGATCGAATACATCAACAGTGTCATATGTTGATATTTACAAGAATTGTAATCAGGATAATGTACCCACATCCATGACCTGTGTGCTCCTTAGAGCATAACCACTTACTACAGTCATAAGACTTCTCCCATGCTGCACTTGTATTCTGGAATGCACTTACCGGTACTCTTTTTTTTCTTCCAAAACTCACACTCCTTTTTGTGTATGTTTTTATGGCTAATACAGTTATGTGCAACATAATAGCAGTCTGACATCACTGTGTTTAGTTATTGTTTTTAGAGGAAAAGAATATACCACATGCGAATAAATTCATGACTCGGTGTAGGTGAGTAATGGGCGACGAACAGAATCAACAGTCAATCAATATTTAATGAAAGAAGGGTACTAATCAATAGCAGTGTGGAGTTCATTAGTGAGGTCAGTCATTCTGTGAAGAATCAGGTGTCAGTTATGGCCCCTGTGTAAAGAAGGAGGCAGAAGATCTTATACCTGCTGGATTTAGCCTTTACTCATCGAGTACAATGGGTCGTTCCAGACATTGTACCGAAGGAGAATGAACTGTGATCAAGAAAATAACTGGCTGCTCGGCTAAAAAGATTTAAAATGCTTTAAAATGGCAAACAATTCCCGAAACACAAAGTAGGAAAAGAAATATTACCATCCGCATAGATCATAGAATCACAAGAATCATCCGAAGAAGCTTCCAGAGATCGGCTTCAGGGAGATCAGAGAAGATCTTCAGTTACCGGTGAGTCCTGCAGCCATCAGAAGACGCCAACGTGAAGCCGAGCTATGTGTAAGAAACCCTCGTAAAGTGTCATTACTGAGAGAAAGACGCGGTGAGAAGGTTACAGTGCGCCAAAGAACAGTCTGACCTAGAGAAGAAGCGGAATGTTCTATGGAGAGATGAGAGCGAGATTGTTCTTACTGGGTGTAAAGGCCGAAGACATGGTGAGACCACCCATAAACACTGAACTCAGGCCAGTCCACTGTGAAGACTGTAAGACATGGAGGTGTGAACATAATGGTCGTGTATGTTCCTCATACTGTAGAGTTGGGCCCATTTATCACAGACCAGGCGCCATGAATATATCTGTCATGCCCCTGGATTTGATCCCTTAAGCCTATGTTTGGTGGTTGGCTTCTCTTCTCTTCTCTGTATCTGGCATTACCAAGTTTATCAATTCATCTACCCTGGGCATTGGATATGCATCAAATTCAGAGATTTCATTTCATTTCCTAAATGATAGGAAAATCTTCAGGTCCTGTTTGGCTTGAGAATCAACACCACCGGTCTAGACCATTCACTTCGGGACTCTTCAATCATTCCCAGCTCCAACATGTTTGACTTCAGTCTACGTGCCTCTGGTGTTCTATAGGGTTTAAGGAATATTTTCTTAGTCTGTTCAGTAATGGTATCATGTTTTATCAGATGGTTGCAACCAGGTAGGTCAGAGAACTTCATTTTGTTCCTTTGCAGGAATTGTTGTGCTTCCTGTCGTTGGGCCGTCTAAAGGGTATCCCCCAATTTCACCACTGGAATTGGTTGTGGTGAGAAACTACGCTGAAGGCTGGTAGCACCCAATGATTCCCTGTCTTTTCACAGTTTCATTAGAATCACATGATACAGCTGGTATGTTTTACATGGTCCCGGTTGATGTACCTTATAATTTACTTCTCCACCTTTCTCGACTACCTCATATGGACCCTGTCACTTGGCCAAAAACTTGCTTTCAACTGTCGGTACTAACCGACAAGACCCTATCTCCTGGGTTGAAGGTCCTGATTTTGGCCACCCTATTATACCGTCGTCTTTGCTCCTCTTGGGCCTTCTACATGTGCTCTCTGACAGTAGGTAAAAGTTTTTCGGTTCGGTCCTGCATCTGCACAACGTGTTCAATAACACTTCTATACGTGGTGGCTTCAGCTTCCCATGTGTCTTTCGCTATGTCCAGCAGGCTTCTTCAGTTCTCCCTATACACTAACTCGAATGGTGAGAAACCAGTAGAGGCCAGCGGTACCTCTCTCACGGAGAACATTAAATATGGTAAAAGATAATCACAATTACAGTACGTCCATCTTTTTCCACTACCTTTTTTTACCATGCATTTCAGCATCTTATAAAGCCTCTCGACTAGTCCATCTATTATCCCATATGATGTCTCTATTTTCACGATGGCCACAAGATACATTCTGGTGTCACAATGGATGCACACCACACTTATGAACCTGTCGGGTATATGATTCCCGAGTATGAGGCCATCATGTACTAGTGTCGTGAGACCAGTGTCTAGTAGAGATGAGACAGGACCAGCATTCAGCCTGATTTTACACATTTGTGGCTCATTCACTAGTCCAGGTGCAGCCACACAGGAGGGAGCTGCAAAGGGGGACTGGCGCCGGCCAGCG
Source organism: Oophaga sylvatica (assembly GCA_033576555.1). Taxonomy (NCBI): domain Eukaryota; kingdom Metazoa; phylum Chordata; class Amphibia; order Anura; family Dendrobatidae; genus Oophaga; species Oophaga sylvatica. The sequence continues at coordinate 15,148 of JARQOD010004819.1, forward strand.
TCACATACCATAGGCTCTGGACCTAATGGGCACTGAACCATAACCTGACTGAACTCCAGACCTCTCCAACACTGGACCAGTCTTGGTTTTCTAAACATAGAGTCCCTACCAGGGCCGGGATTTTTCCTGGCAGCCCCTTTCACCCACCTTAGATGGTGCGATGTTTCTCACTGAGAGTTGGTCAGCGGGTGACCGGTTGGGGGAAGAGTCCTGGAGATTTCCCTCCATAGCGACAAATCTCTACATCACCTCCACTAAATGATCCACACTCCGGAGGTTGCCATGACCGCTTCCACTCTCTGACCACAACATTCTCTCCTTCACCCTCACAAATCCTCGACCACCCCAGCACACTCCTACCTACCACACATTCAGAAATCTACAAGCCATTAACCCTCAGACACTTTCAGACTCCCTACACTCATCGCTGTCCCCAATCTCCTCTTTTTCTTGTCCTAATCTGGCTGTTCATCACTACAATGACACTCTTAGAAGCCCCCTTGACCAAGTAGCACCGCTCACCCTCAGAACCTCCAAACACACAGTAAAACAGCCCTGGCTCACATTGCAAACTCAACTTCTACAGCGATGCTCTAGGAGTGCTGAACGCCTCTGGAGAAAAACCCGCACACCAGAAGACTTCATCCACTTTAAATTCATGTTAAGAACTTATAACGCTGCCCTTCACCTCGCCAAACAGACCTACTTCACCATCCTGATCTCTTCACTAGCCAACAACCCCAAGAAACTTTTTGACACTTTTCACTCCCTCCTCAGGCCAAAAGCACAAGCCCCTATCACAGACATTTGTGCTGACGACCTGGCCTCCCACTTTATAGAAAAAATAGATACTATCCGTCAGGAAATCTGCTCTCAACCACCAAGTGCTGTGACTCCCATCCCTCCCTGCATTTCCCCTGGCTCAATTTCCACATTTGTTCCCATCACAGAAGAAGAAGAAGTCTCCAGACTCCTCTCTTCCTCTCGTCCGACTACATGCACTACCGACCCCATTCCCTCACATCTCCTCCAGTCTCTCTCTCCAGTTGTCACAACTCACCTAACTACAATCTTCAATCTCTCACTCTCCTCTGGCATTTTCCCATCCTCCTTCAAACACTCCATTACTCCACTACTAAAGAAACCCGCTCTTGACCCTTCCTGCACAAACAACTACAGACCGGTCTCCAATCTCCCCTTCATCTCTAAACTTTTGGAGCGCCTAGTCTACTCCCGCCTTACCCGTTACCTCTCCACTCACTCCCTCCTAGACCCTTCACAGTCCGGCTTCCGACCCCTACATTCGACTGAAACTGCACTCATCAAGGTGACCAATGACCTTCTGACAGCAAAACGTAACGGTGACCACTCTCTGCTCATTCTTCTCGACCTTTCTGCAGCTTTCGACACTGTTGACCACCGTCTCCTACTGTCTAGGCTCCAGTCTCTAGGTGTGTAGCCCTGGTGTTAGGCACACGCAGTACCCTGGAGAGTGTGTGGCGAGACAGCAGTTTAATGCTAAATACCCATTCACTCAACATACACTGGACACACCCTTAGGGTAGTGTAGTTTACTATTGAGGGAGTGGTCAGGGTGTATGTTTGTGGAGTGATTTTAGTGAGTTCAGTTCCTGTCTTCGGACGGAGCAGACGTCTGGAGTTTAGCTGGAGGGAGGAAGCAGTCCAGCCTGCTCTATCATCAGTTCAGAACGTGGAGGCTGGTACAGGTGGTCTAATTCACCTTAGTCTAGTCAGAGCTGTACCTCATCAGACTACATTGAAAGAAAGAAGAAGCTTAGTGCAGAAAGACTTCAGTCACCTGTCTAAAGGACAGTGAAAGGTTCAGAGACGTGCTCCTGCCTATTGATAACTGAGCATCTGTAACTAACTTTGAAGGAAGTGAATGAAGGAAGTAACTACCCGACTTTATGCTAGTGTGAGTGCTTATGCTACCAGCGAGGACAAGGCGAAAGGCACAGTGGATTATTGGAAAGGTGCGTTTGGGATTGAAGAAGTCCTGCACATTGCAACCGGTCACTGGGGACCGAAGGATCACTATTTGCTTCAAGCATAGTGGTAAGAAAACCAGGAATTTACCGGACCTTAGGTCGCGGCAAACAAGCCCCTTATAGTCAGTACGTAACTGGGGTCAGGGGGAGTGAAGACTTTGAGTCAGTGCACGACAAGATAAGAATTCAGCTCTCTCGCAGGAAGGCTCCTAACACAAAACTGACTAGGCAGTACAGCTATGGAGTAGCTGGAGTTATTGAGGGAACTACGCTTCAGGCTGGTTGTACTCATTGTATTGGAAGTAAAGGAGGCCCCTAACTTGTCCAGCTGCTGTCTCAAGATACACTCTCCTTGGATCAGCCTCCCTGGGACCTGCCTGAACATCTTACAAGTAAAGGTATGGAAAGACGCTGACTGTGTGAGACTGTGTTCTTTATCTGCACCCGACTTCACCAACTTCATAGACTTTGAGGGACCAGTCCCACCTGTAGGGGACCCGACATCTAGCTGCCTCACCATCCCCTCAGAGATCTACAGCAGCGCTGGTACTAATTACCAGAATACTACAGGTGGCGTCACGAACTGTTTATAAATCTATCCCCTGTAAATATATCCCCAACATACGCCAGACCGCCAGGGCCACAGACCGAGCCACAGCTACCTGTGACAATCCCCATAGACTTCTACGGGCTCGGCTCTGAGTACCCCATTGCCCTGGTAACCCACAATTGTGGTGGCGGGTCGACACAAAAATTTGGCGTCACGAACAGGATGCGAAACTCGCGGAATTGCGAGCCCTGTGTGCCTAAGGAATTGTTTTTGTGAAAAAGGACTGTTTGCACTTTTGGCGCCAAAATTGCCATTTTTGTCGCCATATTCGCGCCCTCAGGCGCTGGAGAAGAAGGTGGGCGTACCTTCGTGGGCGTCTACCCCCCAGTGGCGCGAAGAAAATGCCTGCCCTCTCAAAGTGCTATTACAATATGCGATCCTGCCCTACAGCAAAGGAGGTCCGCCTCCTCTTCACCTTCCCTGCGAGGAGGAGGAGACGCAAACCCCACCTCCACGGAAGAGACCGGATGTCTCTGGAGGAAGAAGGGGGAATCTTCTGGAACATCATGGAAGCAGGACGTGTGCAGCCGAGCAGGGAAGCGGAGGAAGGCAGGCCCCGTGCCCCAGCCAAGCTGCCACCAGCATCGGAGTTATCCGTGGTCCTGCACCTGCAGCAGGCGTTGCTAGAGATTCAAGAAGAAAATGCACGCCTGAAGAAGATGGTCCAGCATCAACCTGGATTGGAGGAGATCGAGAGACGCCGATGTAACTTGATGCAGTGGCGACTGTGGAACACGGCGTCCTCTCCCCTCAACGACCCCCCACGATTCGAAATACCGAAGATTCTGCTGCCCAAGGCGAAGGAGCAACCGGAGGCTGCCCCCGAAAGTACCGATCCTGATCCCACCGGTGAAGCGGTGGAGGCGAAGGAGGTTGAGGAGGTATCGCCAGTTCCGGAACGCCCGCCCGGCCAGGAGGCCGCAGCAGATGATCGGTCCCTGGCAGGGACACCGGAGGGGTCCTGTCCGTCGTTACCAGACGTCGACTGGGACGAGATGGCGCGCCTGGATGACGTCGCCTATACCGCCCAGTGGGAACATGAATGGCAGAGTCGTGAGGAGAAGCAGAAACGCCAGCAGGAGGAAGAGCGGGAAGCTCAGCGGAATCGTCAGCGACAACATGCAGAGCTGATCGCGGACAAAGAGAGTGTCCGGAGAGAGAAAGGTACCCTGAGGGAACCGCGGCGGCAGGGGTGTGTGACTGAGTTCCAGCTCCGGAAGGGCTGGGGCTTCATCCGTGAACCGGGCCTCTACCCAGGGGTCTTTGTCAGCAGGCGTGACGTAGAATCTCACCTACCGCAAGGCCATCCCGGGAGGGACTTAGTAAATGGAGACATTGTCACGTACACACGGCATTGGGGAATGAAGGGATGGTATGCCCTTAACGTCACCATCGTCCGTGACCCGTCCCGACGCAGGTAACGTCACCACTACCGCAGCGTCCCCGTCTCCAGCTCAAGCAGTATCCGGCCGTGCCCCAGCATCGCCCCCTGCAAGTTCATCGCAAATTCAAGCCACCTCTACATCGCAATATGCGACCCAGTCTCAATCGCAATCCATGACACGGTCCATATCGTTAACTGTGATTGAAACGCAATCGTGTCACGTGAAGAGAATGTACCCGTTGCGCCCCTAGTGGTTCGCACAAGAACTGTGGCGACCCAGACCCTAATCGCAGCGCATGATTTGCTAGTCCTGGGATCTAGGGCCCATTGCATTGTTCCAGCCCCCGGGGTGGAAAGTGTATTAGAAGTAAATGAATAAATAGTAAAGAAGAAACGGTGAGATCCCTATAGGGTCTACCATAAGTAATATTGTAGAAAGTTTGAGATGTTTTACAAAATTTTGCATAAGTTGAAGAGTATGATGCATATATATTTTGCTAACCGTAGAATGCCCGGCTGGGTAACCAGAAAAAGTTTTGCACTTTAGTATAATAATGTAATATTATATCCATGTCTTTGGTTTTACAATGGACTTTGAGGTTGAGGACTATGCCAACCCAGAACTTATTTGTACATAGTTGCGCTTCGGTGCCTTATTTTGGTTTTACATAAACCAGCACAACTACCTCTGAATACAAAAACCCGTGTGGTGTGGCACTGAGTGAGGTCTGCATTTGGATGTCCTGCAGCCCACCCAGGACCTACGTTGAAGGTTTGGTGCGGGTCCTTCACAAGTATACTGTATATTTATTGAATGCTATTTAATACTTTTGTATTTCTATATATAATGTTATTGTTTGCAACGTTCAAGATATCCTCACCTCCCGGATGGGACGAATTAATGTTATTGTTAATGTTTTCATGCATAAACAAAATGTCTCTTTGTATTTTACAGCCCGGGAGTGCTGTCTTTTACCATGGGGGAATGTGTAGCCCTGGTGTTAGGCACACGCAGTACCCTGGAGAGTGTGTGGCGAGACAGCAGTTTAATGCTAAATACCCATTCACTCAACATACACTGGACACACCCTTAGGGTAGTGTAGTTTACTATTGAGGGAGTGGTCAGGGTGTATGTTTGTGGAGTGATTTTAGTGAGTTCAGTTCCTGTCTTCGGACGGAGCAGACGTCTGGAGTTTAGCTGGAGGGAGGAAGCAGTCCAGCCTGCTCTATCATCAGTTCAGAACGTGGAGGCTGGTACAGGTGGTCTAATTCACCTTAGTCTAGTCAGAGCTGTACCTCATCAGACTACATTGAAAGAAAGAAGAAGCTTAGTGCAGAAAGACTTCAGTCACCTGTCTAAAGGACAGTGAAAGGTTCAGAGACGTGCTCCTGCCTATTGATAACTGAGCATCTGTAACTAACTTTGAAGGAAGTGAATGAAGGAAGTAACTACCCGACTTTATGCTAGTGTGAGTGCTTATGCTACCAGCGAGGACAAGGCGAAAGGCACAGTGGATTATTGGAAAGGTGCTTTTGGATTGAAGAAGTCCTGCACATTGTAACCGGTCACTGGGGACCGAAGGATCACTATTAGCTTCAAGCATAGTGGTAAGAAAACCAGAGATTTACCGGACCTTAGGTCGCGGCAAACAGCCCCAAATAGTCAGTACGTAACTGGGGTCAGGGGAGTGAAGACTTTGAGTCAGTGCACGACAAGATAGGAATTCAGCTCTCTCACAGGAAGGCTCCGACCACAAAACTGACTGGGCGGTACAGCTATGGAATAGCTGGAGTTATAGAGGGAACTACGCTTCAGGCTGGTTGTACTCATTGTGTTGAAAGTAAAGGAGGCCCCTAACTTGTCCAGCTGCTATCTCAAAATACATTCTCCTTGGATCAGCCTCCCTGGGACCTGCCTGAACATCTTACAAGTAAAGGTATGGAAAGACGCTGACCGTGTGAGACTGTGTTATTTATCTGCACCCGACTTCACTAACTTCATAGACTTTGAGGGACCAGTCCCACCTGTAGGGGACCCGACATCTAGCTGCCTCACCATCCCCTCAGAGATCTACAGCAGCGCTGGTACAAATTACCAGAAGACTACAGGTGGCGTCACGAACTGTATATAAATCTATCCCCTGTAAATATTCCCCCAACATACGCCAGACCGCTAGGGCCACAGACCGAGCCACCGCTACCTGTGACAATCCCCATAGACTTCCATGGGCTCGGCTCTGAGTACCCCATTGCCCTGGTAACCCACAATTGTGGTGGCGGGTCGACACATCTCCACAGTGCAGCACCCCCTACATCTCCTCCCTCATTTCTATCTATCACCTATCCGTCCTCTCCACAGTGCAGCACCCCTACATCTCCTCCCTCATTTCTATCTATCATCTACCCGTCCTCTCCACAGTGCAGCCCCCCCTACATCTCCTCCCTCATTTCTATCTATCACCTGCCCGTCCTCTCCACAGTGCAGCCCCCCTACATCTCCTCCCTCATTTCTATCTATCACCTGCCCGTCCTCTCCACAGTGCAGCACCCCCCTACATCTCCTCCCTCATTTCTATCTATCCCCCTGCCCGTCCTCTCCACAGTGCAGCACCCCCCTACATCTCCTCCCTCATTTCTATCTATCACCTGCCTGTCCTCTCCACAGTGCAGCACCCCCCTGCATCTCCTCCCTCATTTCTATCTATCACCCTGCCCGTCCTCTCCACAGTGCAGCACCCCCTACATCTCCTCCCTCATTTCTATCTATCACCTGCCCATGCTCTCCACAGTGCAGCACCCCCCTACATCTCCTCCCTCATTTCTATCTATCACCCTGCCCGTCCTCTCCACAGTGCAGCACCCCCCTACATCTCCTCCCTCATTTCTGTCTATCACCCTGCCTGTCCTCTCCACAGTGCAGCACCCCCTTACATCTCCTCCCTCATTTCTATCTATCACCTACCAGTCCTCTCCACAGTGCAGCACCCCCCTACATCTCCTCCCTCATTTCTATCTATCACCCTGCCCGTCCTCTCCACAGTGCAGCACCCCCCTACATCTCCTCCCTCATTTCTATCTATCACCCTGCCCGTCCTCTCCACAGTGCAGCACCCCCCTACATCTCCTCCCTCATTTCTATCTATCACCCTGCCCGTCCTCTCCACAGTGCAGCCCCCCCTACATCTCCTCCCTCATTCTATCTATCACCTGCCGTCCTCTCCACAGTGCGCCCCCCTACATCTCCTCCCTCATTTCTATCATCACCTCCCGTCCTCTCCCAGTCAGCCCCCACATCTCCTCCCATCTATCATCACCTCCGTCCTTCCACGTCAGCACCCCCTACATCTCCTCCTCATTTCTATCTATCACCTACCGTCCTCTCCACAGTGCAGCCCCCCTACATCTCCTCCCTCATTTCTATCTATCACCTGCCGTCCTCTCCACAGTGCAGCCCCCCTACATCTCCTCCCTCATTTCTATCACACCTGCCCTCCTCTCCACAGTCACCCCCCTACATCTCCTCCCTCTTCATCTATACCTCCATCTCTCCCATGCACACCCCTAATCTCCTCCCTCTCTACATCACCCTCTCCTCTCCACAGTCAGCACCCCCCTACATCTCCTCCCTCATTTCTATTATCACCTCCCGTCCTCTCCACAGTGCAGCCCCCCTACATCTCCTCCTCATTTCTATCACCCCCGTCCTCTCCACAGTGCAGCCCCCTACATCTCCTCCCTCATTTCTATCTATCCCTGCCGTCCTCCACAGTGCACCCCCTACATCTCCTCCCTCATTTCTATTATCACCTACCCGTCCTCTCCACAGTGCAGCACCCCCTACATCTCTCCCATTTCTATCTATCACCACCCGTCCTCTCCACAGTGCAGCACCCCCTACATCTCCTCCCTCTATTTCTATCACCCTGCCCGTCCTCTCCACAGTGCAGCCCCCCTACATCTCCTCCCTCATTTCTATCTATCACCTGCCGTCCTCTCCACAGTGCAGCACCCCCCTACATCTCCTCCCTCATTTCTATCTATCCCACTGCCCGCTCCCCAGTCCACTCATGCCCCCCTCATTCTCCTCATCTATCGTTCCCCTGCCCGTGCACTCCACCAGTCTCCCCCTACATCTACTCCCTCATTCTATCCACCTGCCCCTACACTCCTCCTCATTCACATCAGCCCCCCTACTCTCTCACATCTACTCTTCCCTACATCCCTCCTCAATGCTCCCCCCTATCTCTCCTCATTCTATCTATCACCTCCCGTCCTCTCCACAGTGCAGCACCCCCTACATCTCCTCCCTTTCTATTCTATCACCTACCTCCTCTCCCAGTGCACCTCCCATGCAGCCCCCCCTAATTCTATCCTCATCTTCACTCCTCCACCGTCCCACATGCAGCACCCCCTACATCTCCTCCTCATCCTATCTATCCTCCCAGTCGCTCCCTACAGTGCCCCACTCCTACATCTCCTCCTCTTCATCTATCCACCTGCCCTCCCCACATGCCCCATCTCCCATCTATCTATACCGCGTCTCTCACGTGCACCCCTAATCTCCCCCTCTTCTATCACCCTTCTCCCATGCCCCTTCCTCATCTATCTATCCCTGTCCTCTCCATGCCCTACTCCCTCATTCTTTACTACTCTTCACAGTGCGCCCCCTACCTCTCATTTCTATCATCATGCTCTCTCCACAGGCGCCCTACATCTCTCCTTTATCTTCACCTGCTCTCTCCACAGTGCACCCCTCATCCTCCATTCTATCTTCACCCTCTCTCATCGCCCCACACTCTCCTCTTTCTATCTATCCTGCGTCCTCATGCCCCTACACCCTCTCATTATTATCACCTCTCCAGGCAGCCCCCCTACATCTCCTCCTCATTTCTATCTATCACCCTGCCCGTCCTCTCCACAGTGCAGCACCCCCTACATCTCCTCCCTCATTTCTATCTATCACCTGCCCGTCCTCTCCACAGTGCAGCCCCCCCTACATCTCCTCCCTCATTTCTATCTATCACCCTGCCGTCCTCTCCACAGTGCAGCACCCCCTACATCTCCTCCCTCATTTCTATCTATCACCTGCCGTCCTCTCCACAGTGCAGCCCCCCTACATCTCCTCCCTCATTTCTATCTATCACCTGCCGTCCTCTCCACAGTGCAGCACCCCCCTACATCTCCTCCCTCATTTCTATCTATCACCTGCCCGTCCTCTCCACAGTGCAGCCCCCCTACATCTCCTCCCTCATTTCTATCTATCACCCTGCCGTCCTCTCCACAGTGCAGCCCCCCTACATCTCCTCCCTCATTTCTATCTATCACCTGCCGTCCTCTCCACAGTGCAGCACCCCCTACATCTCCTCCTCATTTCTATCTATCACCTGCCGTCCTCTCCACAGTGCAGCACCCCCTACATCTCCTCCCTCATTTCTATCTATCACCTGCCCGTCCTCTCCACAGTGCAGCCCCCTACATCTCCTCCTCATTTCTATCTATCACCTAGCCCGTCCTCTCCACAGTGCGCACCCCCCTACATCTCCTCCCTCATTTCTATCTATCACCCTCCCGTTCCTCTCCACAGTGCAGCCCCCCTACATCTCCCCCTCATTTCTATCTATCACCCTGCCGTCCTCTCCACAGTGCAGCCCCCCTACATCTCCTCCCTCATTTCTATCTATCACCCTACCCGTCCTCTCCACAGTGCAGCACCCCTACATCTCCTCCCTCATTTCTATCTATCACCCTGCCCGTCCTCTCCACAGTGCAGCCCCCCTACATCTCCTCCCTCATTTCTATCTATCACCCTGCCCGTCCTCTCCACAGTGCAGCCCCCCTACATCTCCTCCCTCATTTCTATCTATCACCCTCGTCCTCTCCACAGTGCAGCCCCCTACATTCCTCCCTCATTTATCTATCACCACCGTCTCACAGTGCCACCCCCCTACATCTCCTCCCTCATTTCTATCTATCACCCTGCCCGTCCTCTCCACAGTGCAGCACCCCCTACATCTCCTCCCTCATTTCTATCTATCACCCTACCCTCCTCTCCACAGTGCAGCACCCCCCTACATCTCCTCCCTCATTTCTATCTATCGGCCTAACCGACTGCTGCGCTCTGCAAACGACTTTCGACTAACCTCTGCACTAATCCGTACCTCCCACTCCCGACTCCAAGACTTCTCCCACGCTGTGCCAATCCTCTGGAATGCTCTACCCAAGAAATTAGGACTATCCACAATTTGCATGGTTTCAGGCGCTCCCTCAAAACACATCTGTTCAGAGCGGTCTATCACATTCACTAATCAAAGTCATTCTATGTGTAAGTGTGTGTGTGTAGCCCATTCACTATCTCCATCCATCCCTCACTCCCTCAAGATGGCTGGACCATCATTGTAAATGCACCATTGTATATACACACCTGTACTTTGTATCTCCCCCACCTCATTGTAGATTGTAAGCTCTCACGAGCAGGGGCGGCTGATTTTGCTTTAATTATTGTATTGTTACCGTTGTTACTTATGACTTGTGTTCTGAAACTGTTAAACTGTAAAGCGCGCGGAATATGATGGCGCCATATAAATAAAGATTATTATTATTATTATTATGATCGACCCAACCCTGCAGTTTACTGGGAAGTAACCTGCTACAAAATGCAGACATTGGTCTTCAGCCATTTCTTTACCAGATGAAATAAATCAAACAGTTGGGGGAGATCTGTCTGACCGCTCTTCCCAGGTCTGGACATGTCTAACCCTTACCGCGGCCATAACTCTTAGGCGTGCAAGAATCTCAGCTTTCAGTTTAGCATAGTCTGGTAGGTCTTGCTCACTTAGGTCGTGGTAGAGCTTCTTGAGACTCTTGTGTCAAGTAGGGCGCAAGTACATCCACCCATTCATCTTTGGGGAGCTGCTCCCTTTAGGCCGCCCATTCAAAGATAGTGAGGGAAGTCTCCACATTGTTATATGAAGTAATTTTTTGCACAAAGCTTGTGCCATCTCTCTGGCACCCCACGACACAGGACCCCAGCTGGCCTTGTCTCGTAGAGCCACAGCAATGCCATCTGCTCCAGCATTAGGCAGGTGGTCTGCTCCTGGACATCAACTGGACACTCTCCAAAATCAGGGTAGATGAACCTTCGGGAGAAGACCCTGGTGGACCTATCTAGGCTGCACAAGATCGATCTTCCTGCAGGGCGTTCATCCATCAAGTCACCATGGATCAAGACTGAGCTGAAGGACGCTAAATAAATTAATACTAATAATAATGATGATAATAACAACAATAATAATGATGATAATAACAATAATAATAATAATAATGATGATAATAATAACAACAACAATAATAATGATGATAATCATAGAATAGTAGAGTTGGAAGGGACCTCCTGGGCCATCTGGTCCAACCCCCTGCTCAAAGCAGGATTCTCTAAATCATCCCCGACAGATGTCTGTCCAGCCTCTGTTTGAAGACTTCCATTGAAGGAGAACTCACCACCTCTCGTGGCAGCCTGTTCCACTCATTGATCACCCTAACTGTCAAAAAGTTTTTTCTAATATCTAATCTGTGTCTCCTCCCATTCAGTTTCATCCCATTTCTTCTAGTCTTTCCTTGTGCAAATGAGAATAAAGATGATCCTTCTAAAATGTGACAGCCCTTGAGATATTTGTAGACAGCTATTAAGTCTCCTCTCAGTCTTCTTTTTTGCAAGCTAAACATTCCCAAATCCTGCAACCGTTCCTCATAGGACATGGTTTGCAGACCGGTCACCATTCTGGTCGCTCTTCTCTGAACTTGCTCCAGTTTGTTGATGTCTTTTTTAAAATGTGGTGCCCAAAACTGGACACAGTATCCAGATGAGGTCTGACCAAAGAGGAGTAGAGGGGATAATGACCTCACGTGATCTAGACTGTATGCTTCTGTTGATACATCCTAGAATTGCATTTGCCTTTTTTGCTGCTGCATCACACTGTTGACTCATGTTCAGTCTGTTATCAATTAGTATACCCAAGTCTTTTTCACATGTGCTGTTACTTAGCCCTATTCCTCCCATTTTGTATATGCTCTTTTCATTTTTATTGCCCAGATGTAGTACTTTGCATTTTTCCCTGTTAAAATCCATTCTGCTAGTTGCTGCCCACTGTTCCAGTTTATTTATATCTTTTTGGATCCTCTCTCTCTCCTCTCTAGTATTAGCTACCCCTCCTAGCTTTGTGTCATCAGCAAATTTGATCAGTTTACCCTCAATTCCTTCATCTAAATCATTGATAAAGATGTTGAACAATACAGGGCCCAGGACAGAGCCCTGTGGTACCCCACTTGATACATTCTTCCAACTGGATGTGCAGCCATTTACGACCACTCTTTGGGTCCGATCACTAAGCCAGTTATGAATCCACCTAACAGTTGCCTTGTCCATTCCATACTTAGTCATTTTTTCAATAAGGATTGTGTGAGATACTTTGTCAAATGCTTTGCTGAAGTCAAGATGTACTATATCTACAGCATTTCCCTGATCCACCCAGTCAGTGATTCTGTCATAGAAGGAAATTAAGTTAGTCTGACATGACTTATTAGTTACAAACCCATGCTGACTCTGTTTAATCACTTCATTCTTATCCAGGTACTTGCATGCATGTTCTTTAATAATTTGTTCAAAGATCTTTCCTGGTATAGAAGTCAGACTCACCGGCCTGTAGTTCCCTGGGTCCCCCTTCTTCCCCTTTTTGAAGATAGGAACAACATTTGCTCTTCTCCAGTCTTCTGGGACTTCTCCTGTTCTCCAAGAATTTTCAAAGATTATGGACAGTGGTTCAAGAATTTCTTCTGCTATCTCCTTCAGTACTCTGGGGTGTAATTAATCTGGACCTGGAGACTTGAATTCATTTAGGTTAGCTAAGTGTTTCCTCACTGTCTTTCTGTTTATAGATATCCTGGATTCTTCTATTCCTTTAATAGGACAGTGAAGATCAGTTGATGTTACATTCCTTTCTGAGAGAAAACAGATGCAAAATAGGAATTTAACAGTTCAACCTTCTCAACATCCTGTCTTACCATTTCATCATTTTCATCCTGTAAAAATCCTATAGCATCTTTGACTTTTCTTTTACTTTTGATGTATCCCCAAAATCCTTTTTTGTTGCTTTTGATGTCACTTGCAAGCCTTAATTCATTGTCAGCTTTAGATAATCTGATTTGTGCCCTGCAGGTTCTGCAGACGGCATTATATTCTTCTTTAGATATGCCTCCCTCTTTCCATTTGATAAACATTTCTATCTTCCTTTTTAGCATGTGTTTAAGTTCTGTGTTCATCCATCATGGTTTCTGTGATGATACTGGAGCTCCATGTCTTGTGCTGTTGCTAGAACTACAGTCCTCATCCTGTTTTGTACTGACAGCCCACGGAGCCAAGTTCCCCCCTCCCTCTCTCATGCTTCCCATCAACCCCCTCCCAGCCTGCACTCAGGCAGTGTAATGTGAGCTGCCAGTGCTAGAGTTTTCCCGCTTCACAGCGGGGGTCCCATTGTCAGCAACATGTGCTGTCCCTACCCTAGCAGCCATTTTGGAGACTTCATTCTGTTTTGGTTATAACACGGTGGGGATTTGCGTCAGAAACACGAAAGTACTGTTGTGAAACATGCGCCTGACAGGCATCGTTCCCGTGGTACTGGTGAACCCGTAACTCCAACAGAACCCGAGAAATGGAATTCTCGGATTCCCCATGGACTAGCTCAGCCAAGTTTGGACTCATTTGAACTGGCATTTTAAAGTAAGATCATTGATAGGTCTGCCGTTATTCTGCTAGGCTCACAGGACGAGTTATGGTCCTTATGACTTTCAGAGCTCAAATCATACACTTCTGTCCCTGGGAGGTGGCCAGAAAAACCCTCCCCTTTTCGTGAGGTCAGCAGCCCCAGGTATAAGTCTGGCAGTGAGCCCCCCTTTCTCAGTCCTTGCTGTGATGTCCTGGCTAAGAGATCTGCAAATGAACTATGACGTGTGGCTCCTCTCCCCCAGCCTGGCTTGCCTGTATATGATCTAACTATCATGTGAGTCTTTCATTCTTAATCCCGTTTATTTTATAACTGCATTTGTACATAACTATATTGCCTCAGTTTGTTACATCTTTTTTTATTGTATAAGCACTGCCTTTTTTTTAAGGAATAAACCTATAAATTTATTAGTTTGTTTCTCCTGCTCTATAAACGAATTTGCACGTGCCTGAAGCACTACGCTACTGTTTTGGGGTTGCTACGGACCCTCTTGATAAATTGTTCAGTAAGAAAAACCGTAGCTGGTGGCAGCTTAAAAGAAGGGGGTGTAAAGTGTTGACCTATGGGGTGGCGTTGGCAGTGACGGAGCGGGTATTATAAGTGTATTACCCGGCTGCGGCTCGGAGTAATTATAATTCCCTCACTGCAGCGTGCCCAATAGCCAGCACACATCCAAGTGACCCGTCTGGCGACTGATTATCCTAGGTGCAGTTCCCTGACTGACCTGAGGGTAAGGGGGGCGCCAGAGAGCTGCAAGTTCCTAAGTGGAAGTGGGATAATTATAAATCCCTGCAGTTTACCGGGTCGGACGGCAGCAGCCGTCGTGTGTGTGCACCGTTTCATCACATATTGGTGGCAGCGGTGGGATCACAAGCCGTGATACCCGGGCTACCGTGTGGCGGACCGTGTGCCCGTTTCATCACAGTTTCCTTAAATGCTTCCCATTCTTCACTCTTTTCGGAATTGTTAACAATTGTGCTTTGAGAATCTCATTTTTCAAGATTTTCCATCCTTCCTGGACATTTTTGTCCTTAAGGATATCCAGCCATTGGATCCCTCCAATTCTCTTTCTGAGTTCCTTAAAATCTGCCTTTCTTAATCTAACCTTGACGTCTGAGTCTTCACAGGTCTTCCTCCTCTTGTTATCCAAAATTCTAAAATAGCATGGTCACTACCTCCTAGAGTCCAGCCACTCTTACCTCCTCCACCATTTCCTCCCTGTTTATGAGGATTAGATCCAAGGTAGCAGATCCCCTTGTTTTCTCCATTACCTTTTGGAAGATAAAGTTGTCAGCAAGAGAGGATAAGAATTTCCTGGACCTGTTAGTTTTGCCTGAGAGAGATTCCCAACAAATGTCTGGATAGTTGAAATCTCCCATGACCACTATGTCTTATTTTTTGGAGAACTTGGCCATTTGATGCATAAAGAGTTCATCCATATCTTCAGCTTGCACAGGCGGCCTGTAGTAAATGCCTACAATGGTGTCCTTTCCATTGTTCTGTCCTTGTATTCTTACCCAAACAGTTTCCACAGAACTCCCAGTCTCTGAAGCGTCAATCTCTGTGCAGATATACGCTTTTCTAACAGACAATGCAACACCTCCTCCTCGTTTATCAAGTCTGTTTCTTGCAAATAAGTTGTATCCTTCTAGCCTTGTATTCCAATCATGTGTATCGTCCCACCAAGTCTCAGTGATTCCAATGACATCATATTTCTTCTCCTGCGTTAGTAGCTCCAGTTCTCCTTGTTTGTTGCCCATGCTTTGTGCATTCGTATAGAAACATTTTAGTTTGTGATTGGTTTCTCTTCCTTCAATATTTTTATTATGTAATTGTTTTGTCTTTGTTCTTCCCTTCACTTCTAATAGCAGAAATCTCAATAGTATTTGTCAAGTGTATGGCTTTTGCTGGCGTTTTGCTTCCCTTCCCACATTGTTCTAGGGTAAAGCTCTCCTGATGAGTGTAGCAAGGCGACTTCCAAATACATGTTTTCCAGTCTTCGTAAGGTGCACCCCATCTCTAGCAAGTAGTCCATCGTACAGGTAATTCACTCCGTGATCCAGAAATCCAAATCCTTGCTGACGGCACCATCGACGTAGCCAGTTGTTCACCTGCAGAATCTTCTTCCACCTCCTTGTTCCATGGACATCCACTGGAGGATGGAAGAGAAGACCACCTGCGCTCCCAGTTCTTTCACTTTCTTACCTAAGTTTTCAAAGTCACTGCAGATGGTTTCCAGGTCGTTTCTAGCGGTGTCATTTGTCCCCACATGTATTAGCAGGAATGGGTAGTCATCTTTAGGTCTGAAGAGTCCTGATATCCTGTCAGACACATCTTTAATTTTTGCACCTGGAAGACAGCACATTTCTCTTGAGGTTATATCCGGTCTGCAGATAGCGGCCTCTGTTCCTCTCAACAGGGAATCCCCCATGACAACAACTCTCCGTTTCTTCTTCACAACAGTTTTCTTTCTCCATTCAGGAGGACTCTGAGGGCTTACAAGGTTGTTTGTGGGCAAAGTCTTATCCTGATGTATTTCTTCATCGTTCTCCTGTGTAAGAGCCTGGTATTGGTTCCTGAGCAGAATTGGTGCTGACTTCCTCCTGATCCTCCTGCTTCTCTGGGTCACATGCTTCCATTCCTCTGTTTCTTCAGGTGCTCTTCGAATTTCTTCTCTTTCTGTAATAGTAATAGCAGCGCTCCCTGATACAATACGTGGCACAAGTCACCAGTGTTACTCGAACAGCCATATATCCTGCCTTTGGGACCCTCTGGTGACCCCCACTATAGTGTTTCTAAGATTATTGCAGGCATGAACCCTCTATAAGGCCGGGGTCACACTTGCAAGAAACTCGGACGAGTCTCGCACCTCAATACCCGGCACTCGGACCGGAGCATTCAGCTGTATAGAAATACATGCAGCCGCACACTCCGGCCCCGAGTGCCGGTGGCAGTGCCGGGTATTGAGGTGCGAAACTCGTGTGAGTTTCTCGCAAGTGTGACCTCGGCCTAAGAGTAATCATTACATAGTGCCCACGTTACAAAAATGACTGCAGCGGAAAAACCAACAGGTTCATTGTATTAAAAAGAGCAGATTATGTTATGGCGGAGATTTGATGGAGAGCTCCTGCGGTCAGGGATGATGGGAGTGATACCTTGTGTGTCTACCTGCAGATGTGTGTCATGCACTGCGGCAGCCACCAGAGGTCACTGCTGACATATAAATCCCATGGATCAGTCACCGGGGAGGATTCTGGGATCTTTAGAGAAGTTTAGGAAGTTTCTTACACGACTCTCATTACTGTTGTGTACATCGCTGCAGATTATGTTGGTGCTATATAAACTGCTGGAAATAATTCCTAATACATGCATTGATCCTCTGATTGTATGGCAGACTCAATATGATTTCATATATTACAAGACGCCATATTTATGTGACCCAACCCCTCCTATTTATATACTGCTCGCACACCTGAGGGTTCGTTACAATGTTCCAGGGCAGGCAAAACTGCCCTGTGAGCTAAACACAAATCTCCCACTCCTGTGGTGACTCCAGGCTGATACTTACCTACACTGATACATTGTAACAAACCCACCAGCATTGAAAGGCCAGGATGGGTTTAAAGCTTTTAGATTGGTTGTCAGAAATCTTGGAACGGTCATTGATGGAAACTTGGTGTAAAAGCTCTGAAAAGTCGCAAAATTATTGCACAAAAATGTAGCAGCTTTTGGCGTTTTCATTACACTTTGTCTCAGCACTGTGGGAATGGGGGATGCAGTGTCCCTCCTGCACTGGAGCTGTGTACAGCGTGACGACGGGGAGGACTCTCATCAGTCTCGCCACAGTCAGTAATCGGCGGCGCTCTGGACGCAGCACATGGCCGCTGCCGACTCCTCTGTGATCACTGACCCGCGCGGAATCACCGCGTCCTACACATCGTATCGGTGACATTTATCTTGTGGAGATTAGCGTCTATGCAGGATAAATAGACATGCTGCGGTCTGGAGAGGCGCGCCACATGTCCGTCATCCGTGGGCGTCTGTGCACGCATAGTGGGCATGGGACTTCCAATTTGCTGTAACATCTGGATGCTGCCGGTTGGACACTGCACAAGTACACAGCGTTCAACCGCAGCGATTACTGACCGCCTGCACATACCCTGACAGCATAAACCTGCACCTTACAAAATAATTACCCATCTCTCCTCCAACACCTGAAGATGGGGATTATATGTGGAGAATCATAGAATGGTAGAGTTGGAAGGGACCTCCGGGGCCATCGTGTCCAACCCCTTGCTCAAAGCAGGATTCTCTAAACCATCCCAGACAGATGTCTGTCCAGCTTCTGTGTGAATGGATCTCCCGCCAGGGCAGTGGGGTACTTGTTACCGGGCCACTTCTTAGGCCAGGATCACACATGCGACGAAAACGTCCGTCGCTCGCAAGTGAAATCCCAGCTCTGGTGCCGGCACTCGGGAGTGGAGCGAGCGGCTGCATAGAAATACATGCACCTGTACACTCCACTCCCGAGTGCCAGCACCAGAGCTGGGATTTCACATGCGAGCGACGGACGTTTTCGTCACATGTGTGATCCCAGCCTTAAAGGGGTAGTGTCACAGCAGCAGTGACCCGGTCCGTGGCCCTGGGCATCCAATAAAAGGGGGATATTTACAAGGGATGATAGTAGTGTTTGTGACGCCACCTGTGGTTTTTGGTCAGAGGTGACCAGCGCTGCAGTGCAGATCCTCTGGGACTGGTGATGTGATGCAGCAGAGTTGGTATAGCTCTCCACAGGCAGAGCTTAAGCCCAGGGCAGATGTGGGATGTAGAAGATTGTAATGGTGGTAGATGTAGCAGTGTTGGATGGGTGACGCAGGAATGATTAGAGGACACAGTCAGATGCAGTTTCCAATGCTTTACTCACAGTTCTGTCTGCAGCACAGATGCCCGCTTGGTGCCTCCAGGTGAGGGGCTCAGCAAACTCCCAGGTATATCAGGATACACCTTTCCAGGACTCCTCTCAATATGTTCCTTTCTCTGTCGTTTCACTGTACTGACTTTCCACCTTTCCTTCCTGTCCAACACCTCGCAATCAGTGTCCGAAGCCAGTAGCCGCTGACCTTGGCGGATAACGTCCTTTCTGTGTTTCCTTGCTCCCTTATGGCTACTTTTTCGGAGAAGATAATTGCGGTTCAGTAGCTGAGGCACCTAGAGATGCCACTGCCTCCGACTTGCTAGCTGAGTCTTAAAGTTCTCCACTAGGATAGGTGCCGGTGTCCCTTCTGCGACCTGGTCCCTCCACTATTGGATCGGGCCCCACGGATGGATCACTCACTATTCCCCAACTCACCCCACACCAGAAGGCCGCACTTCATGCAACATAACTGAAACAGACCTTGGATAGGAAGCCCAGAGTCAGGAAGTGTATATAAGCCAGATAATTAAAAAATATACTTTATTAATTTATCAAGTAGAACAAGATAAAACAAGATGCCTCTTGTCAAAGAAGAGGACGCAGCAGGAAATAATTCATATAATAGAAAATGCAATGATATGTAAAGATATTCATCTAGAAGGTATATCTGTATGGAGAGTGGACCTGATGTGATACATAGCAGTCACTTTAAAGTCGAGCATCCACACCACAGGCGGCAGATGGAAAAGTGGCGGCACAAGTTCTGCTATATGCACAGCTCTCTCCTCCAGAGACATCCAAAGCTGCAGTCACAATTCTGCTGACTTGCTGTTAGCTCTCAGGATTGAGAACCTCACGTTTTTGATGGCCCGGCTGATGTAGTGTTCAGACCACATGATGCTGTGATGCTTTGTGTTTACATCTCAGCCCTATACTTTAGGATTCTATACACCATAGGATCGCAGGATCGGATGTACATAGCCAAGCCACCCCCTCCCAGGACAGACTTATCCTGCAGTTTCTATGCAGTTTACTCTCTTGCCTTTTGCAAGTTCTTGATATCTAATTTCTTCCTCATGTAAATCTTCACGAGGCAGTTCCTAATCTCCTTCACTCTGAGGCCATAGATTATTGGGTTGACCATGGCAGGGAAGAGGAAGTATATGGCGCTGATGAGGTTCTGCATATTGACCGGTATGGCATCACCAATCCTGTAGGCGATGGAGGATAAGAAACCACTAGTGTAGATGAGCATGGCCACGATTAGGTGAGTGCTGCAGATGTGCAGGGCCTTGTTAAGGGCCGGACCTCTGATGATCCTCATGGCAGTGCGGAGGATGTTCAGATAAGAGATCAGGATGAGGATTCCATCAAACCCTGAGACATAGATCCTGACGGCCAGGCCGGTGATGTGCACCTTGGAGACATCTCCACAGCCAAGGTTGAGGAGCACCATGTTCTCACAGGCAAAGCTACGAATAATGTTCGAGCCACAGAACTGGACCTTGGAAACGGATATAACAATGGGGCAAACGAGGAGGGCACTGCGAAGAAGACCGATTGCCAAAAGTTGTAGCAGGAACCGAGTGGTCATGATATTGTGGTAACGCAACGGCTTACAGATTGCAACGTATCTGTCCAGAGCCATCAAAACAACCACCGCCGACTCAAGAACGACGGTCAAGTAGATGGAGAACATCTGTACGAGACAACCGCCCAAAGAGATCTGGAAGACACTAGAGGCCAAACTCAGCAGGAAAGGCGGCATGATGGCGGTGGTGCAAGAGACATTGACTACGAAGAGGACAGAGATGAGTGTGTACATGGGGGACTGGAGGGTCTTCTCCATCCAGATCCTAAACAGGATCAGAGAGTTCCCTACGAGAATCACCAAGTAGACAAACAGAAAGGGGACAATGAGGAGGCTCCTGTGCTCCGAGAGGTCGGAGAACCCAAGAATGAAAAACTCTGTGTGAGAGAAGAAACTTCTGCTCTGGTTCAGGTGATGGACATCCATCGTCAAGGGCTTTTCAGTACCGACCCCTGGGGGAAGATGGAGAAAATTTTCAGGTGAGGACATTCTGTGTAACAGAGACGTGAGACCCCAAAATAAGCGTAAAAAAAGTGTTGTCCATCAAGTAAGTGATCCCATTAAAGAAGTTATGGGGGAGTCACTCACAAAGGGCCCATCTCTAGTGCTCTTCCTCTTTCTTCACCACTTGTCCTCTTCCCCTTCCCTTCTTTTACCCTTCCTTACCCTTCTCTTCTCTTTAACACTTACTTTTTCCATATCAGAAAATATCAGATCTGTCAGTTTAGTAACAAGCATTGGGGGGGGGGCACTTACTTTCCGACATGACTGTACCTATATTACACATCTCTTGTACTCAGAGTCCTGGTGTGGAGGATCACATTGTGTCCCGAAAAATCACTTCCTCCCCACCACCGACATAACATGGTGTCCCGAAAAGTCACATCTTCCCCACCACCGAGACCATCAGCAGAACTGCAAGGCCCTGAGAATAAGGAGAATTGCAGGTTCCTGCTCTCTGGTGTCAGCCACTCAGGTCAACAAAACCAACACCCCAGCTCCAGACAATCTGTACGTAGTCTTACCTAGGACTGCATGTGAATGTGGTGTTACATAGGACTGCAGGTGACATCTACTACATTATCTGTACTCAGAGAGTTATCACTGTGTTATCTGTGGTGTTACATAGGACTGCAGGTGACATCTACTACATTATCTGTACTCAGAGAGTTATCACTGTGTTATCTGTGGTGTTACATAGGACTGCAGGTGACATCTACTACATTATCTGTACTCAGAGAGTTATCACTGTGTTATCTGTGCTGTTACATAGGACTGCAGGTGACATCTACTACATTATCTGTACTCAGAGAGTTATCACTGTGTTATCTGTGGTGTTACATAGGACTGCAGGTGACATTTACTACATTATCTGTACTCAGAGAGTTATCACTGTGTTATCTGTAGTGTTACATAGGACTGCAGGTGACATCTACTACATTATCTGTTGTGATGATACTGGAGCTCCATGTCTTGTGCTGTTGCTGGAGCTACAGTCCTCATCCTGTTTTGTACTGACAGCCCACGGAGCCAAGTTCCCCCCTCCCTCTCTCATGCTTCCCATCAACCCCCTCCCAGCCTGCACTCAGGCAGTGTAATGTGAGCTGCCAGTGCTAGAGTTTTCCCGCTTTACAGCGGGGGTCCCATTGTCAGCAACATGTGCTGTCCCTACCCTAGCAGCCATTTTGGAGACTTCATTCTGTTTTGGTTATAACACGGTGGGGATTTGCGTCAGAAACACGAAAGTTACTGTTTTGAAGCCTGTGTCCATGGGCATCGTTCCCGTGGTACTGGTGAACCCGTAACTCCAACAGAACCCGAGAAATGGAATTCTCGGATTCCCCATGGACTAGCTCAGCCAAGTTTGGACTCATTCGAACTGTCATTTTAAAGTAAGATCATTGATAGGTTATTCTGCTAGGCTCACAGGTCGAGTTATGGTCCTTATGACTTTCAGGTCCCTGGGAGGTGGCCAGAAAAAACCCTCCCCTTTTCGTGAGGTCAGCAGCCCCAGGTATATATCTGGCAGTGAGCCCCCCTTTCTCAGTCCTTGCTGTGATGTCCTGACTAAGAGATCTGCAAATGAACTATGACGTGTGGCTCCTCCCCCCAGCCTGGCTTGCCTGTAAATGATCTAACTATCATGTGAGTCTTTCATTCTTAATCCCGTTTATTTTATAACTGCATTTGTACATAACTATATTGCCTCAGTTTGTTCCATCTTTTTTTTATATTGCATAAGCACTGCCTTTTTTTTAAGGAATAAACCTATAAATTTATTAGTTTGTTTCTCTTGCTCTATAAACGAATTTGCACGTGCCTGAAGCACTACGCTACTGTTTTGGGGTTGCTACGGACCCTCTTGATAAATTGTTCAGTAAGAAAAACCGTAGCTGGTGGCAGCTTAAAAGAAGGGGGTGTTAAGTGTTGACATATGGGGTGGCGTTGGCAGTGACGGAGCGGGTATTATAAGTGTATTACCCGGCTGCGGCTCGGAGTAATTATAATTCCCTCACTGCAGCGTGCCCAATAGCCAGCACACATCCAAGTGACCCGTCTGGCGACTGATTATCCTAGGTGCAGTTCCCTGACTGACCTGAGGGTAAGGGGGGCGCCAGAGAGCTGCAAGTTCCTAAGTGGAAGTGGGATAATTATAAATCCCTGCAGTTTACCGGGTCGGACGGCAGCAGCCGTCGTGTGTGTGCACCGTTTCATCACATAATGGTGGCAGCGGTGGGATCACAAGCCGTGATACCCCGGGCTACCGTGTGTCGGACCGTGTGCCCGTTCATCACATATTAGTGGCAGCGGTGGGATCACAAGCCGTGATACCCCGGGCTACCGTGTGGCGGACCGTGTGCCCGTTCATCACATATTGGTGACAGCGGTGGGATTATAGAGCATTAGTGATCTGGTTTGAGCAATCATTCCATTCACTAAAAAACTTGCACGGTTCTTCAGCGACCCTGCATCTAAAGTTTTGGAGAACAGACTCAGTGTTTATTAGTCCTGAGACAATTGTGTGTACTTGCGGTTACCCCCCCTTCTCTTTGTTTTTCTATCCTATCTTTTATTTGGCAACCATGGCTACGAGGGGATACGACTGGTATAATCGGAATAGCAAGGAAGCTCTTCTTGCCATGTGCGAGTGGAGGGAGATTGTCCCCATGGCCCAAACCAAGGCCGAAGTGATCCAGGCCCTGATGGCACGGGACCACGCTCAGAGCGAGGCGGGCGCAGGAGCTGGCCCAAGCCAAGTTGGTGCCGCAGGAGCAGAGGCCCAACCCCTGACTGCTTACACCCAGGGCGGGATGGACCCTTACCTGCAGGCGGCCCTGGAGGGACTCTCCACTGACGACCATGAAGAACGCCAGAAGCTGATCCAGAAAGCTCAAGAGAGAGCCGACCAGCGAGAGGCCAAACAGCGAGAGGCTGAGATAGCCGAGCGCCAATCCCAGCGAGAGGCCGAGAGAGCCCAGCGAGAGGCCGAGAGAGCCGAGCGGGAGGCTGAGAGAGCCAAGCGGGAAGCTCAGAGAGCCCATGAACTGGAGTTGCTCAGACAAGGGGCAATGCCCTCCACAGCCCAGAGCAGTGTGCCCAGCAGCACTCAGAGTCCCAAGCCCCGGCCGGAGCACTTTCCCGTGCTGGAAAGGGACGGAGACTTGGACACTTTTCTGCGGGCCTTTGAGAAAGTCTGCAGACAGTACCGGCTGCCTGACAACCAATGGGCCAGGTACTTGTCATGTGTGCATCGCCACGAAGATCGTCGCGGTTGCACATTCTGACTTCTCACAGCTGAGTTGCTGTTTCTTTGTGTTTGGCAGTTAGGGAGTTAATTCTGTCTGTGCTCAGTTCTGGGACTGGGTGCAGTTTCTCCCGGCTGCAATTAATTATTTGTTGATTGGTTTCCTTTAAATCTCTGGTTGTCTGTTTTGGGAGTTGCCAGTGAAATTCTTCATGCAGACCACAGATAGGATTGTATCTGTATAGACTTAAGTTAAAGAGCTCCTTAGTTGTTTTAAGCTCACCTTGCTTAGAGTTTAATATCCCAGATCATTTATGTTCCTTCTGTGTTTGAGTGTGTATGCAAGTCTGTGTTTTCTCCAGTCTGTCTTATATGTCTAATCTGTGTATTTAGCAGAGATCAGCCCATATCCCTTTGGTGGTAATCAGAATCCTTCTTAGGACTGATTACAGGGTTCAGGGACTGATAGGAGACAGGGTTAGGCTGGAGACTTGGACCTCTGAACCATTATCAGTACCTCCAAGGTGAGGGATTAGTTAGGACCCCAGTTTAGGGTCAGGTTAGACCCCCGGTCCTCCTCTTTCCTGTGACAGTGTATCAAGTCCTCAAGATTAACCCTGAGTTCAAAGGATATCGTGTCAGGTAAATCTATTCTATATTTACATGCTGATGTTGCTAATCTATATGTTGTATAGAGTGTTGTTCTTTTAAGAATAGTTTACTGACATCGTACACATATCATAAGACCGCGTGACATTTTCACTGGCCAATAAAATTATTCCCAGTTGCCATGGATCCAGTAGCCCAGCTGGCTCTGCAGTTGCAGGGATTATCCATGGAGCTGACGGACATTAAGTCCAAAGTTTTGTCTCCCTCGGAGCAAACCAGATTTGAACCTAAAGTAGCTCTCCCGGACAGGTTCACTGGTGGGCGAGACAAATTTTTTACCTTCAGGGAGGCATGTAAATTGTATTTTCGGCTTCGGCCTCGATCATCAGGGAGTGAAGAGCAGAGAGTGGGAATTGTTATCTCGCTCCTACAAGGGGACCCTCAATCCTGGGCCTTCTCCCTTCCTCCGGGATCCCGGCTCTACAGTCAGTAGATTGATTTTTTTACTGCCCTGGGTTTGGTATATGATGACCCAGATCGGGTCTCTCTTGCTGAGACAAAATTACGTAAGATACAGCAGGGAGATCGTCCGGCGGAGGAATTTGCTTCTGAGTTCCGTAGATGGGCCACAGATACTCAGTGGAATGACCCAGCTCTTAGGAGCCAGTTTTGTCATGGGCTTTCTGACAAATTAAAGGACGTTTTGGCTCAGTATGATTCTCCTCCATCACTGGAGGCTGCTATGGCCCTAGCTATCCGTACTGATAGACGGCTCCGGGAGAGGTGCGAGGTAACTCCGCCCCTGTTGTTACGCCACCTACTACTAAAGTCCCTTATGTTGAGGTTCCCTTGTCTGTTCGGAGGAGCCTATGCAGTTGGGAGGGACATCATTTCGTAGGAGGGGATTGGCGGTACGCCGCAGGACTAGAAGGTGTTTCTTCTGCGGGAAAGAGGGACATTTTGTTGGGGGATGTCCATCCCGTGCCTTGTTGAGCAAAAAGTCGCCGGAAAACTGTTAATCCCAGGTTGTGTGGTGGACGACAACCTGGGAGTATGTATTTCGTCCGCTAGTTCTTCTCAGTTCCTTGTACCAGTGGAGGTGGTGGTTGGTACGAGAGTGGAGAGATTTTCTGTTCTTCTTGATAGTGGGTCCGGGGCTAATCTGGTTGACGCTCAGTTTGCTCAGGCTCAAGGTATGCATCTGAGTGTATTGGTCAAACCGATCCCTATATTCTCCATTGACGCCAGGCCTCTCGGCCAAGGTAGCTTTGTTCATGAGGTTCATAACATTGACCTTCGGGTAGGGGCAATACATAGGGAACTATTATCTTGTTATGTGTTGGAGGGTCTACCTACTCCTATTGTGTTGGGACTTCCTTGGTTGGTTAAACATAACCCTGTGATTAATTGGCAGTCCAGAGAGAAAAGCCAATGGGGTGAGTTTTGCAAAAGTAACTGCATGAACACAGTCATCAGTGCGGTCGTGCCTAGTACATTGCCTCCTTTTTTGGAGGACTTTGGGGATGTGTTCTCTGAGGAGGGGTGTCAGGAGTTGCCTCCTCATCGCGTGTATGACTGCTCTATTAATTTACTTCCTGATGCTAAGTTACCTAAAGCTAGGTTATATAACCTTTCTGGTCCTGAGAGGCAGGCTATGAAAGATTATATTTCGGAAAGTCTGGCTAAAGGGCATATTAGACCTTCATCTTCCCCAGTGGCCGCGGGGTTCTTCTTTGTGAAGAAAAAAGATGGAGGCCTACGCCCTTGCTTGGATTTCCGCGAACTTAATCGGATTACTGTTCGAGATCCGTATCCACTCCCTCTTATTCCTGATCTCTTCAATCAAATTGTTGGCGCCAAATGGTTCTCTAAATTGGATCTCAGGGGGGCGTATAATCTGATTAGGATAAAAGAGGGGGATGAGTGGAAAACGGCGTTTAACACGCCGGAGGGACATTATGAGAACCTTGTCATGCCTTTTGGTCTGACTACTGCACCAGCAGTATTCCAACATTTTGTTAATGACATTTTTCGTCATCTGGTGGGGCTGTTTGTGGTCGTATATTTGGATGACATTTTAATTTACTCACCAGATCTTGTGTCTCACCAGGAGCATGTGAGACAGGTGTTGCAGATCTTGCGAGACAATAAACTATACGCCAAACTGGAAAAGTGTGTATTCGCCGTACAGGAACTTCAGTTTTTGGGTTTCTTGGTGTCAGCCTCCGGTTTCCGTATGGACCCTGAAAAGGTGAGAGCAGTGCTTGAATGGGATCAGCCAGAGGATCTTAAGGCTCTGCAGCGTTTTCTGGGGTTTGCTAACTACTACCGGAAATTTATTTGTAATTTCTCATCTGTTGTCAAACCTCTCACTGACATGACAAGAAAAGGGACGGATTTTTCTAAATGGTCAGACAAAGCTTGCCAAGCTTTTTCCTCTTTGAAAAAATGTTTTGCTTCGGCACCCGTTCTCATCCAACCAGATGCATCACAGCCGTTCGTTGTGGAGGTGGACGCGTCTGACGTAGGGGTGGGTGCAATATTGTCCCAGGGTCCGTCCCCTGGTAAATGGCATCCGTGCGCTTTCTTTTCTAAAAAATTGTCGTCCGCCGAAAGGAATTATGATATCGGCAATAGGGAACTTTTGGCCATTAAGTTGGCTTTTGAAGAATGGCGTCACTTTTTGGAGGGGGCAGTCCACCCGGTCACCGTCATTACTGATCACAAGAACCTGCTGTATTTGGAATCTGCTAAGCGTCTGAATTCCAGACAAGCTCGATGGTCGTTGTTTTTTACCAGGTTTAATTTTGTTGTCACTTATCGCCCTGGATCTAAGAATGTTAAGGCGGATGCCTTGTCTCGCAGTTTCCCAGGGGCCGGGAAAATGGATGACCCGATTCCTATCCTTCAGGAGGGGGTGGTAGTGTCGGCTGTATTTTCTGAGCTTGAGGAGGAGGTGTTAGAGGCTCAGGGGGACGCCCCTGCAGGACCTCCAGGGAGACTGTTTGTCCCAAATCAGTTGAGACAAAAGGTTATTGAGGCACATCATAATTCTGCTTTAGCAGGACATCCAGGGAGTAAGGCTACTTTAGATCTCCTTTCTCGCCGGTTTTGGTGGCCTAACGTTAATAAAGATGTTTTAACTTTTGTCGCATCCTGTGGGGTTTGTGCTCGCTCTAAGACCCCTCATACCCGTCCGTCTGGGACCCTCTTACCCTTGAAACTTCCGGAGCGTCCATGGACTCATTTGTCTATGGACTTCATCACGGACCTTCCTCAGTCGTCAGGGAAGACTGTCATACTGGTGGTTGTTGACAGGTTCAGTAAGATGGCACATTTCATTGCTCTCCCTGCCCTCCCTAATGCTAAAACTCTGGCGCAGGTGTTCATTGGGGAGATTGTGAGACTTCATGGGTTGCCTTCTGATGTGGTGTCAGATAGGGGGTCTCAGTTTGTGTCCAAGTTTTGGAGGGCATTTTGTTTACGTCGGGGGATGCAATTGTCATTTTCCTCGGCTTTTCATCCGCAGACCAATGGTCAGACAGAGCGTCTGAATCAAAGCCTAGAGACTTATCTTCGGTGTTTTGTCTCAGAGAACCAGGAGGACTGGTCTTCTTTCTTGCCTCTGGCAGAGTTCGCTCTTAACAACAGGCGGAGCGAGTCCACTGGTAAGTCCCCGTTTTTTGGGGCATATGGTTTTCATCCCCAGTTTTGTACTTTCAATGGGGGGGGCCCTTCTGGGGTTCCTGAGGAGGAGCGTTTCTCGTCGTCACTTGCTTCAGTGTGGAGAGGTGTATTGAATAATCTGAGTGCTATGGGGAACCGTTATAAACGTATGGCTGATAGGAGGAGAGTTTCTGGTCCAGATCTTAATGTGAACGATCTGGTATGGTTGTCTACCAGGAATATAAAACTTAAAGTTCCCTCCTGGAAGCTGGGCCCCAGATTCATCGGGCCGTACAGGATCAGTTCCATAATTAATCCTGTGGCATTTCGTCTGGACCTCCCTCCTACGTTTAAAATCCACAATGTGTTCCACAAGTCATTACTTAAGAGGTACGTGGCACCAGTCATACCATCACCTCTACCTCCTCCTCCAGTGGTGGTCAATGGTAACTTGGAGTTTCAAGTGTCAAAGATCATTGACTCACGTCTGAATCGCCGGTCCCTTCAGTACTTGGTTCATTGGAAGGGGTATGGTCCAGAGGAGAGGACGTGGGTTCCTGCGTCTGACATTAACGCAGATCGTTTGGTGCGGACCTTCCACAGAACTCACCCGGGCAAACCTGGCCCTGAGGGTCCGGAGGCCCCTCGTAGAAGGGGGGGTACTGTCATGTGTGCATCGCCACGAAGATCGTCGCGGTTGCACATTCTGACTTCTCACAGCTGAGTTGCTGTTTCTTTGTGTTTGGCAGTTAGGGAGTTAATTCTGTCTGTGCTCAGTTCTGGGACTGGGTGCAGTTTCTCCCGGCTGCAATTAATTATTTGTTGATTGGTTTCCTTTAAATCTCTGGTTGTCTGTTTTGGGAGTTGCCAGTGAAATTCTTCATGCAGACCACAGATAGGATTGTATCTGTATAGACTTAAGTTAAAGAGCTCCTTAGTTGTTTTAAGCTCACCTTGCTTAGAGTTTAATATCCCAGATCATTTATGTTCCTTCTGTGTTTGAGTGTGTATGCAAGTCTGTGTTTTCTCTAGTCTGTCTTATATGTCTAATCTGTGTATTTAGCAGAGATCAGCCCATATCCCTTTGGTGGTAATCAGAATCCTTCTTAGGACTGATTACAGGGTTCAGGGACTGATAGGAGACAGGGTTAGGCTGGAGACTTGGACCTCTGAACCATTATCAGTACCTCCAAGGTGAGGGATTAGTTGGGACCCCAGTTTAGGGTCAGGTTAGACCCCCGGTCCTCCTCTTTCCTGTGACAGTGTATCAAGTCCTCAAGATTAACCCTGAGTTCAACGGATATCGTGTCAGGTAAATCTATTCTATATTTACATGCTGATGTTGCTAATCTATATGTTGTATAGAGTGTTGTTCTTTTAAGAATAGTTTACTGACATCGTACACATATCATAAGACCGCGTGACAGTACTTGACTCCCGGGCTAAAGGGCAAAGCTCTGGAGGCGTTTGCTTCACTCACGCCGGATCAAGATGACAACTATCAGGCCATCAAGCAGGCCCTGATCGCCAAGTACCAGCTAACCCCTGAGGTATACCGAAAGAAGTTCCGGAACCTCCAACGTGGCCCACACGACAGTTATAGCGATGTGGTGCAAGGACTCAGGAACCACTTTGACCAGTGGATCCATGGACTGTCAGTTGACACCTTTGAGAAGCTGAGGGACCTGATGATCAAAGACCAGTTCCTGCATCTGTGCCCAGCTGAGGTCCGACAGTTCATCCTGGACCGAGAACCGGGAGGACGCGGTCAGAACAGCACGGATCGCCGACAGCTATGAGGCCAACCGGAAACCCGAGGTGCGGAAGCCCGTCACCACCCGCTGGGGAGGGGGTAAGCCTGCAACCAACCCCAGTGCCCCGGCCAGTCGTCCCTCTGGAGGCACTATCCCCTTTGCCAGCGCCAGGCCTACATCAGACCCCCGCCAGTGTTTCTCCTGTAAACGGACAGGACACATCAGCGCCACCTGTCCGGAGAGGCAGAAGAACCCCCCAGCCAAGGCCTCCGGGCCCAACGCCTCTGTTCTTTTGGTGGGTGGTGTGGTGGGGAGGGTTGATGACAACGTGCAGCCCGTCCGCGTGGGGGCCCGTCTTGCTACAGGGCCCCAAGGACACCGGGGCTGAACGAACCCTCATCCGACCCGAACTGGCGGCCCCTGAAGAGTTGATTCCGGGGAAAACCTTAACTGTCACAGGGATTGGGGGCGTCCACTACCCCTTGCCGATAGCCCGAGTTTTCATTGACTGGGGTGCCGGAGCGGGGTGAAGGAAGTGGGGGTGTCCGAAAACCTTCCCACTGATGTTTTATTGGGGACTGATCTGGGGAGGATGGTGGCGTACTATGTCCCTGACACCCCTTCCCAATCTGATGATAAGGTTAATGTTAACCATGATGCTGATGTTGATGATGATGGGAAACTGATTGTGTTACCTGCTAATGCTTTGCGAAGTGATGATGCAACTGATAACCTTTCTTTCCCTAGGACTGATGTTGATAGTGATGTATCTGTGCCATCTGAATCTGTTAACCCTTTCTCTGAAGTGGTAGATGTGTCCACAGGTACAGGAGCGTTCAGTCCCGTCACTCTGCGGAGTGAGACGGCTGAGGAACCCCTAGCAGGAGCAAGCGACAGTGCTCAAGGAAATGGGGAGGTGCATGGGAACCGGGAGGAAGGTGACGCCATGACACTGACCAGTGCCACCGAGGAAGGTAACTGGTCCATAAGTAGCACTGCTCCTGAAGTGTTGGGGGTGGATGGGGAGGTAGAGCCCATAGCAGAGCAGGCTGATGGGTCTATAGAAACCCCCGGGGAGACGGCATATGTAGCTGCTGTCACCCGCAGTCAGAGTGCCCGGATCGCAGGTAGCGCCCTACCATCTGGACCCTCCTCCGCTACAGGAGAGACTGAACCAGAGGTGGACCCAGAGCCGGTCCCAGAGGGTCCCAGTGAGGAAGGAACCCTGATGTCACTTCTGGCTGCCTCCAGCCAGGAGTTCCAGGCCGCTCTGCACTCAGATGCGAGCCTGGAGAACTTGAGGCACCTCGCCGAGACGCCCACCTCCGTGACTGATAAGGAGAGGGTGTTCTGGGAACGAGGAAGGTTGTACCGGGAGACAGTACCCGGAGACTCCCAAAAGGAGTGGTTGAGGGAAAAACAGCTGGTCGTCCCGCACCAGTTCCGAGGTGAGTTGTTGAGGATTGCCCATGAGATTCCACTCGCTGGACACTTGGGGATCAGCAAAACTAAGGCACGGCTGTCTCAACACTTCTATTGGCCCAAGATGGGGACAGATGTGACTAACTACTGCCGCTCCTGTATCACCTGTCAAAGAGTGGGGAAGGCGGGGCCTGCTCTTAAGGCTCCCCTGATCCCGTTGCCAGTGATAGAGGAGCCTTTCCAGAGGATCGCGGTGGACATTGTGGGCCCGCTGGCCGTCCCCAGCAGCTCTGGAAAGCAATACATCCTTACTGTGGTAGACTACGCTACCCGGTACCCGGAGGCAGTAGCTCTGTCCTCAACTAGGGCAGATAAGGTGGCGGGTGCACTGGTGACCATCTTTTCACGGGTAGGATTTCCCAGGGAGATGCTTACCGATCAAGGGACCCAATTTATGTCTCGCCTAATGAAGGCTCTCTGCAGCAAAATGCAGGTGACGCGTATGGTATCGAGTGCGTATCACCCACAGACCAATGGTTTGTGTGAGCGCTTTAACGGTACCCTCAAACAGATGCTCCGCATGCTGGTTGAGACCCAGGGACGCGATTGGGAGCGGTACTCCCACACCTGCTATTTGCCTACAGAGAAGTCCCGCAGGCCTCGACGGGGTTCTCCCCCTTCGAGCTCCTGTATGGTAGGCGAGTCCGGGGACCCCTTGGGTTGATAAGAGAATCCTGGGAAGATGAGCCAAACCCCACGGAAGTGTCCATCGTGGATTATGTCATGCGCTTCCGCGACAAGATGCAGACCTTGACGCAGTTGGTGCATGACAACATGACGCAGGCTCAGGCTGACCAGAAGCACTGGTACGACCAGAACGCCCGGGGAGCGGACCTACCAGGTGGGTCAAAAGGTGTGGGTGCTGGTCCCCGTACCAAAGGATAAGCTTCAGGCAGCCTGGGAAGGCCCGTACTTCGTGCACCAACAGCTCAACCCAGCCACCTACGTGGTCACGCTTGACCACACTGTCATGGGTGTATCGCCACAAGGATCGTCGCGATTACACACTCTGACTTCTCACAGCTGAGTTGCTGTTTCTTTGTGTTTGGTAATGAGGGAGTTAATTTTACCTAGCTCTTTGCTAAGACTAGGTCCAGCCTCGCCCGGCTGCTTTTGATTATGTTCTAATTAGATTCCTTCATATACCTGCCAGTCTGCTTGTTAGATGCCGGTGAAAGCCTTTATGTAGTCTAGCAGACTGGATCGGTTCTGAGAATACTTAAGCTAAGAGCTCCTTAGTTGTTTTTACTCTTATAGCTTATAGTTTATCTCTGAGACCTTAGGTGTTCCTACTGTGTGTGAGTGTTGTATGTAAGACTTTATTTACTTTATTTCTTGTCTTTCTTGTATGTCTTTCTGTTCATTAACCATTACCTGTTCATTCCCTTTGGTGGTAATCAGGGTCCTTCTTAGGACTAGATTACAGTTGGCAGGGATTGATAGGAGACAGGGTTTACGCTGGTGGCCTGGACCTCTGTACCTTTAACAGTACCTCCAGGTAGAGGGATTAGTTAGGACCCCAGTTTAGGGTCAGCATAGACCCCGGTCACCCTCTAGCCGGAGACAGCGTATAACGGATTCCGTATTGACCCACTGGACTTTCTGTCAGGTAATTCTATGTTATCATATATCTATGCGCATGTTATATTGTATGTTGCCCTTTTGATATAGATTACTGTCATCACATATATATATATCTGCTATACAGCGTGACATTTTCACCGGCCATACTAAAGATTCTCTCCAGCTGTCATGGATCCAGTAGCCCAGCTGGCCCGGCAGTTGCAGGGGTTGTCCATGGAGTTTGCAGACATTAAGTCCAAGGTTTTGTTCCCCCGGAGCAAACCAGATCTGAACCTAAGGTTGCTCTCCCGGACAGGTTCACTGGTGGGCGGGACAAATTTTTTACTTTCCGGGAGGCATGTAAATTGTACTTTCGGCTGCGGCCTCGGTCATCTGGGAGTGAAGAGCAGAGGGTGGGAATTGTTATCTCGCTCTTACAAGGGGACCCTCAATCTTGGGCGTTCTCTATTCCTCCGGGATCCCCGGCTCTACTGTCTGTAGATCAATTTTTTACTGCCCTGGGATTGGTATATGATGACCCAGATCGGGTCTCTCTTGCTGAGACAAAATTACGTAAGATACAGCAGGGAGATCGTCCTGCAGAGGAATTTGCTTCTGAGTTTCGTAGATGGGCCACAGATACTCAGTGGAATGACCCAGCTCTTAGGAGCCAGTTTTGTCATGGGCTTTCTGATAAATTAAAAGACGTTTTGGCTCAGTATGAGTCTCCTCATTCACTGGAGGCTGCTATGGCCTTAGCTATCCGTACTGATAGACGGCTTCGGGAGAGGGGTGAGGTAACCCCACTCCCTGTTGTTTCTCCACCTACCACTAAAGTCCCTTATGTTGAGGTTCCCTTGTCTGTTCGGATGAGCCTATGCAGTTGGGAGGGACATCTTTTTGTAGGAGGGAATTGGCGGTGCACTGCAAGACTAGAAGGTGTTTCTTTTGCGGGAGAGAGGGGACATTTTGTTGGGGGGTGTCCATCCCGGGCCTCTTTGAGCAAAGGAGTTAACCTGGGAGTGTGTATTTCGTCCCCAAATCCCTCTCAGTTTCTCGTGCCTGCGGAGGTGGTGATTGGTACTAGAACTGAGAGGATTTCTGTTTTTCTTGATAGTGGGTCCGGGGCTAATCTGGTGGACGCTCGGTTTGCCCAGGTGCATGGTATGCAACTGAGTGTATTGGCCAAACCGGTCCCTATAGTCTCTATTGATTCTAGACCTCTCGGTCAAGGTAGCTTGGTACAAGCTGTTCATAACATAGATCTTCGAGTAGGGGCAAGACATAAAGAGCAATTGTCTTGTTATGTGTTGGAGGGTCTACCTACTCCTATTGTGTTGGGACTTCCTTGGTTGGCTAAACATAACCCAGTGATTGATTGGCAATCCGGAAAGATAAGCCAGTGGGGTGAATTTTGCAGGAATAACTGCATGAGCACGGTCATCGGTGCGGTTGTGCCTAGGACTTTGTCTCCTTTTCTGGAGGACTTTGGGGAGATGTTCTCAGAGGAGGGGTGTAAAGAGTTACCTCCTCATCGCGCATATGACTGCTCAATAAAGTTGCTTCCTGATGCCTTATCTCGTACTTTCCCAGGGGCCGGGAAGACGGATGATCCGGTTCCTATTCCTCAGGAGGGAGTTGTAGTGTCAGCTGTATGCTCTGAGCTTGAGGGGGAGGTATTGGGGGCTCAGGGGGACGCCCCGGTGGGACTTCCAGGGAGACTGATAGTTCCAGATCGGTTAAGACTGAAGGTTACGGGGAACCGTCACAAACGGATGGCTGATAGGGGGAGAGTTTCTGGTCTAGATCTGAAGGTGAACGATCTAGTTTGGTTGTCTACCAGGAATATAAAACTTAAAGTTTCCTCCTGGAGGTTGGGTCCCAGATTCATCGGGCCGTACAGGATCAGTTCCATAATTAATCCTGTGGCATTTCGTCTGGACCTCCCTCCTACGTTTAAAATTCATAATGTGTTTCACAAGTCATTACTTAAAAAGTATGTGGCACCAGTCATACCGTCACCTCTACCTCCGCCTTCAGTGGTGGTCAATGATAACGTGGAATTTCATGGGTCGAAAATCATTGACTCACGTCTCAGTCGCCGATCCCTTCAGTACTTGGTTCATTGGAGGGGGTATGGTCCTGTGGAGAGGACGTGGGTCCCTGCGTCTGATGTTAACGCAGATCGATTGGTTCGGACCTTTCACACAACTCACCCGGGCAGACCTGGCCCTGAGGGTCCGGAGTCCCCTCGTAGAGGGGGGGGTACTGTCATGGGTGTATCGCCACAAGGATCGTCGCGATTACACACTCTGACTTCTCACAGCTGAGTTGCTGTTTCTTTGTGTTTGGTAATGAGGGAGTTAATTTTACCTAGCTCTTTGCTAAGACTAGGTCCAGCCTCGCCCGGCTGCTTTTGATTATGTTCTAATTAGATTCCTTCATATACCTGCCAGTCTGCTTGTTAGATGCCGGTGAAAGCCTTTATGTAGTCTAGCAGACTGGATCGGTTCTGAGAATACTTAAGCTAAGAGCTCCTTAGTTGTTTTTACTCTTATAGCTTATAGTTTATCTCTGAGACCTTAGGTGTTCCTACTGTGTGTGAGTGTTGTATGTAAGACTTTATTTACTTTATTTCTTGTCTTTCTTGTATGTCTTTCTGTTCATTAACCGTTACCTGTTCATTCCCTTTGGTGGTAATCAGGGTCCTTCTTAGGACTAGATTACAGTTGGCAGGGATTGATAGGAGACAGGGTTTACGCTGGTGGCCTGGACCTCTGTACCTTTAACAGTACCTCCAGGTAGAGGGATTAGTTAGGACCCCAGTTTAGGGTCAGCATAGACCCCGGTCACCCTCTAGCCGGAGACAGCGTATAACGGATTCCGTATTGACCCACTGGACTTTCTGTCAGGTAATTCTATGTTATCATATATCTATGCGCATGTTATATTGTATGTTGCCCTTTTGATATAGATTACTGTCATCACATATATATATATCTGCTATACAGCGTGACACACCCTCAGGGTAGGCGCAAGGCCTTTCACGTCAACATGATGAAGGCCCATCACGAACGTGAAGCCTGCGTCCTACCGGTCTGCAATCTGCCCGAGGACGGGGAAGAGGATCCCCTCCTGGACATGCTGGCCCAAGCCCAGGCCAATGGGTCCATTGAGGACATGGAGGTAAATGCCTCGCTAACCGTCTCCCAGCGGTTGCAGTTGCTGACCACTCTGGAACCCTTCCGGGCCGAGTTCACAAACCGACCGGAAGGACCAGTTGGCGGTCCACGAGGTGGAACAGGGAATCGCGCCCGTTACGGCGGACACCTTAAACGGATCTTGAGGAAGTGCAGCAAGATTATGCGCCAGGAGATCCAGGAGATGTTTCAGTGGGGGTGATCCGGCCGTCCAAAAGCGCGTGGGCCTACCTTTAGTTCTCGTGCCAAAAAAGGATCGGACCACCCGGTTCTGGTGGGGCTTCAGGGGGCTCAAAGCCATCACTACCTCTGATGGGGCACCCAATGCCATGCATCGAGGATCTGCTGGAGCGGTTGGCGAATGCCAAGTACATATCCATCATGGATTTTTGAGCCGGGGATACTGGCAGATTCCCTGAGCCCTGCGGCGCAGGAGAAATCTGCCTTTTTCACCCCTTTTGGACTGTACGAGTCCCGGTCATGCCTTTCGGCATGAAGAATGCCCCTGCCACTTTTCAGCGGATGGTCAATACTTGCTTCAGGGGGTGGAGGGTACGCTGTGGCGTACCGGACACATTGCGTCTTAGTTCACCTGGGAAAGGGAAACCCCCTTCAGCATCTCCAGGAGGTGCTCAAGCATATTTTTCCAGGAGGTCGACCCTCAAGCCGGGGGGGAAAGACAGAGGGGGT